>JABFPN010003165.1:0-19122 GCA_022817305.1 Leptoteleia sp. ZL-2020
AATGACAACAATCATGCAATCCCCGCGCTTGCCTTCGATTTCCAACTAATTCTACAATCGTGTTTACTTTGTTACAACCCAGAACTGATTGCCAGACAAACAGCCCGAACCGGAAATTTATGACGCGATGAAAGATTGCCCGATAAGTACTTATAATTAAAAAAGAAGAAAAAAATACGGTGATTGCATTTTTCTCTTTTATCGAGGGATCATTTCGACGGCGAGGAGCACGGAGGAAATGAATTCACGCGAAGTAACATCGACGATGGGCCAGATAGTGGGGGTTCGACCTGGTACCGACAATAATTCGATTTTAAGCATTCGCATGGAATTGAATGAATCGCGGTTTGTACATTATTTTTATCTTATGGAAAATGAGGTATATCTTTGCGATCGCAAGAGATTCCCGGAGAAGGAACGACGTGGCAAATAATTTTAGCATTGCCGCGAGAAAATGCATTCGAATGATGAAGAGACTCGAGATTCCAATACTAGCCAAGCGGAATTTAAAGAGGAACCACCGTCTTGGAAGCCTTATATTCGAGAAGTACGCGGTTGCATTAAAGCTGGAGGCGTGTTGCGTGAAAACACTCAACGTGTAAGTTCTATTTTCAGAATGCAATGCCGCGACGGAATTCCATTTTGCTCGCAACATTTCCGATCGAGTCATTTTTCGCGAGCCCCGCAGCTTCCCGACGGTCTGTTTGTTTCCGGTACGAACAAACGAAAACAATCTTTCGCAAAAAGGCGCTACATTTAGTTCAATCCCGAAAGTCAATATGATTTTACATCCAGCTTCTTCGTTTATCGGGAAGCAGTGTATAGATTCGTTTTAATAATTAATTTTCCTTTACATTTTGTAAATTAACAAAATAGGTAGCGAGTCCAGTATCTTCAGCGAAGGTAAACATGCAGCGGACTTTTTGAATGCGCGAGCACCTCTCAACGCCACTCGTAGCCAGCCTTGGCGCGAATACCATCCTGCCGCACTCGAGCTTTTCTTCGCTCCAAGTGCGATACAAATATAGTTATCACAATGCACGATATCAGTCCAATGTCAACCTGAAAATTCAAAATGAATTAAAAAAAGGTCGTTTACTTCTTATAGATTTCCGTGGTGCTCACGTTTGACATACTTCGATTTTGTAAGGTGAAATAAATGATTTTGTTCAAGTTCAAGAATGCTTTCAAGGGTCTTATTTCATGCATTGATTTAGATTTTTTTTACAAAAGTTTGTCTTCAAATTTAATGTTACTTTGTTTTTACAGATATTAGCGATAATGTAATTTAAGTGAGTAAACGGTTTCATTTATGCTAAGGTGTACTAAATGGAACGTAATGTTTATAAAAATTAGACCAATACTATTTTATAATTATCAGCACAATATTTATATACACTGTGAACAAAGTTATTCAAGAAATCGTAAGATTTGATTGAAAACTTATATATATATATAAGTTATATACATATAAAAGTATGTAAAATATTTAAAATACTTTATTATGATCTCATAAACCATTTGAATGTGACAACTTAGCGTTTATCTACCCAATATCCGAAATACAATCTTACGACTATTACAATAAAAATTTAATCAAAATTGTAATAATTGAGGTCTATTAACCGAGTAAATTTTTTAGGTAAATTACTACAAATATCAACAAACAATCTTTATAGAATTGATTTACTTTTCTTATAAAAGTAGGAAACGGTCAGCTTAGTTTATCTTAAACAGTAAAATAATCTTAATATTCTTTTTTCTAAAATAAATGGGAAAACTTGTATTAATTAGCTCGATAAGGTTCGTTTGCTGTAAACTATACTTATATTTCCGTAGATTTCCGTTATCTTATTTAATAGTGATCAATTATCTTGATTTGATTCACATATTAAAACTGATCTAAACCGCTTAATTCTTAAGTGTCATGATGTGTACCAAAAATGAAGAGAAAATGACAAACATAACTTAGACTGTGGTTGAAATAAGTTAAAATTTATAAATGTTAATTAAGATTTGACATTTTAATATAAATTTGGCTATTATAATGATAAAATAATAAAAAATATGATAATAAAATACATATAATAAGACAAAGTAATTGGAATTTTCTTATACTTTATATACAGTGTCATTTTCCTTAATCATATAACAAGTTTTAGGTAGTCTCAATTTTAGTCCCATCTTGTACATGTGATAGATAGTACCAAGTTAGTAGTCTGATTAAATTGGTACATTTCAATGTTATATTTTAACCAGGGTTTGAATAGGTAAAAGTTAATTTCTGTTTAAAGATAAAGGAAATTATATTTTGATGGATAAATTTGTGCGATACCGAAGGTTTATAAAATTGCACGTTACAGTTTATAAACCTTAATCAGTAATTAATTAATTATAAATTTTTTGTTAAAACTTAATACATTCTTTATTGAATATAATAAAATCAAATTATTTACTTAAAAATAACTTAATATTCAAATATATTTCATTTTAATATGGTTGCAACATCACGCTTTATTACCTAATCTCACTATCAACTGTTACATTGTCTATTGATACAATAGTTTGCTTTTACGATCGCAGTTAATTAGTGGACGGGCTAAATAATTAAGATACAATTGAATATTTTTTTACAATTCAATTTCGGAATTATAGTAGAAAAATGCGCAGGAATACGCGTGAATGAATACTTAAAGTCCTTAATATTTATATATTTTAAAACAAATTATTTACACATTTGTTTATTTCATTGCGCTATTCGTATTTTTTCGTGCAACTTCTTTAAAAATATTATAAATGAAGTTTTGAACAAATAATAACGCATTTTGAATTTCAGATTTGATCGTTATCAAAAGTTATGACAACTAAGTATTATACTCGTGCGATTATGGCCCTCGGCTTCGACTCAGGCTCGTAATCAGTAACTCTCAGTTTTCCTGCCTAGTTGCACAATATACTATAATGATTAAGAGGATTTATTTAATGCAATGAAATTTGGCGTATTTGTTATATATTCTTATATAAAATAACAATTACAACAAATAATTGTTATAAAATAAATATATTCTATAATAAATACATAAAATTTTTAACAAATAATCATACAATACAATAAATTATTAAATTTTTCTACCTTGTGATAAAAAATCTCTGTAAAAACATTTTTTCACCATGAAAAGCATAATTGATCAATATTTCAATTTTTGTTTGTTTGTAAAAATGTTTATTTATAAAGTTTAATATTTTAAACATATTTTTTGTAAAATGTATTTACTTATTTATCACACAGATTAAGCAAAGCGACTAATTGATCTGGATCCGTAACTGGTAAAGAGCACGTTCGATGCCTACATACATAAGCTGCCGCCCGACCTTTTAATAATTTCATTTTGTTTATAACTTGATTCTTATTGTACAAAATACTGTCATTGTTTTCTTGATCAGCCAAAATAACTACTTTTCCAGAGAGAAATGTTTTTCGCGCTACAGATACTAATGCCTTTGTGTCTTCCGAATCTTTATTTCCTGCTATATATATCTGTAATTTCGAATAAAACACTAATAACTGATATATATGTATATATATATAATAAAACAATGATAACTTGATTATATATATAGTAATTATACATTTAAAATATAACCATTGTTTAATTCAAACTTGCCTGAGTACTAGAGTTATAGTAGTGTAAAAGTGCGCATAAAAATTCTGGAAAGATGACAGGGTAACTGCCTAATTCTTTTTGAGAACTAATGAGTTTTTCTGCTCTGTCTTTATACTCTGAGCAAGATAAAAAGGATGATAAAATTAATAAATTTTTACATGCCACTGCATTACTGGACGGCTCAGCTCCATCTTGATCTATTGTTAAAACAAATAAAAATTTTACTCCTTACTAATCGAAGGAAATAGATAAATTAAAATTAAATATTTTAATCAAATAATTGTAAACTTTACCATCTTTTACACGTAAAATCACAGAAGAATCATCTAATGCTGATAAATAATAACCTCCATTTTCATCATCCCAAAATAACTTGTCTTGAATTTTTTGTAATTTATTCGCAAATTCAATCCAATGAGGATCAAAAGTTACTTCATATAAATCAATTAAACCTTTAACCATAAAGGCATAATCTGCATGGAAGCCTTTTATTGGTACGCTCCTATCAAAATTGTTAATTTTTTAAGTAAGGAAAGTAGTATAATAAATAAATCGATTAATGTATTATTTTATTGTAAGGATGTGTAATTATATTAATTTATTTCATAAAAAACTTACGTCTGCGTGATTTTATCTCCATCTCGATAACAACTTCGCAACAGTAAATTCTTTTTGCTGTCAAAAAGATACTTTTCAACAAATTTAGCCGCACTTTCTGCGTAATCTATATATTTTTGATTATCTAAAGTAGATCCAGCATATGCTAAACCACTTATCATAAGACCTGCAAACAAATTTAATGACACATAATAGATATGAATATTAATAGTAAATTAATACCATATAAAATTCATATAATTAAAAATTATCATTTTAAACCATGTTACCATTCCAGGCAGTGACAATTTTGTCATCTAAATGAGGTCTTGGTCTTCCTTTACGAGTTTCGTATAAAATGTCAAGAGCTTCTTTTAGATAAGTTTTAGTGCTTTCAATGGAAAAACCAAAATGCTCGGCAGTTTCTTCCAAAGTACCATAAACTATGAGCACATTTTGATTTGTCAACTCTCCATGAGGATCCTTTGAATAATTAATAAAATATAATGCCAACTTATATGTTATTAAATTTTCTTTTTTTAATAATTGTTGGAAACTACAAACCTGATATTTTCTAACATTTCCTTCGGGTTTTACACAATAATGATGACAGAAAACTTCATATAAACGTTTATCATTTGAAATTTCTTTATTTAATAAAGATTGTATTTCCTTGAAAGTCCAAACGTAAAAAGCACCTTCTTTTTTATGCATTGCATCGTGAGTAGGATACGAATCAGCATCTTCAGCGCTGTAGAACCCACCCTCCTGTTAAAATTCAAATGAAACCTTTAATAAATAAATCAATAATTCTTTTAAAAATATTTATCTTAAATTATAATACGTAATTGTTTCACGATAGGTTTAAATCTTCTATTTACAATAAAGACAAAAGAAATAATTACCTGATGACGTAAATCTCGACTAACATAAGTAACAATATCATCTATAATTTCAGTATAATAAGGATCTTTAGTGGCTAAAAATGCATCTGTATACGATCTTAATAACTGTCCTTGATCGTACAGCATTTTTTCAAAATGTGGAACATGCCATTTTCCATCAACAGAGTACCTTGCGAATCCCTAAATATAAATAGCCTATATTATTAGAATGTACACTTACTAACTTTTACTCATAAAAAATAACTATTTACTTAAATATTATTATCAAAATTTAATACAATTACAATGTAAAATTCAATGTCACAAAATTTATCAAATTTGTTTAACACACATAATTCATAATAAAAAAAGTGTTTCACTCACTTGTCCGACGTGATCATGAATTCCACCCTGGGCCATTTTTTGTAAAGTGTAAGTACACATGTGCAAGGACTTCGATCCTATTTCACTGCTTGGATTTTGAGCGTACATTGCAAAAAGTAAATTCAGCTTCACGGGCTGAGGAAATTTTGGAGCGGGAGAGAAGCCACCAAATTCCTCGTCAAATTCTTGTGAAAGACTTTCTACGCAATTAACAGCGCAATCAATTGACGGAATGTCATGCTTCTAATTAAACAAAAAAATTTTAATAATTTATTATGAATTCTGTAAGATTTTCGTAAAGGTATCTATTCATTGAATTGAATCTTGTAATAGAAAACATTTATTCTAAGACTATATAATTATAATTAATAATAATATGTAATTTTATAAAAGCTATAAAATAAAATAATATTAACTATAAGAAAAAACTGAAACAATAAGTTTTAAAACCAAGATGTTTATATATAAAAGATATATATAATATTTTTATGTATACGTGCTTTAAAATAATTTATGATTATTAAATCTTATCCAGTATATCTCAAAATTATTAATACAGATTATATTTTCTTTTATGATTATTTCTAAAATTATTTCTGAATGAGAGAAAGTTTGACGCAATGATACAAAGCGTTTGACGTAATGTTTTTACTTTTTATCAGTTATTACTCGATTCTAAGAAATTGCGATAAAGTAAAAAATAATACATGTGACGGTATTGAAATATCATTGACATACTTTGGTTTTTGAAGATTCCGTCGTGAATTTTAGCATTTTAAACATCTTTAAACTAGATTCTAAAATGTCCCTCTTGTGTTCCAACCACTGAAAACATTAACAGAGAATATTCATTTAATATACAATATATAAAGTTCTACTCTAATTATTAAAATTCAAAAAATTAATAATTAATTATTCTTACGATTGCTAAGATTTTTTTGTTAATTCAAATTTATTACATTTAGAAGAAAATAAATCGGATATTTGCGGAAGTGACATTTGATACAGAGGATGTTTCGAATTGTTTGGCTTCTGAAAAGTTGGAGAGAAGCATTTGCAAATATAATAAAGTTGATTCTCCAATAACTTATATTAAATTAAGGTATTCATGAAATTAATTAATGTAAGTATAAATTTGTAAAACTTCTACATGTAACGAATGTACCAAAATAAATATGAGTAATGTTTATAAATGATAAATATTAGATTTTTTTCAAAAAATACAATTAATATACATACAGAATAAACTAACAGACGTTTAAATTATATAATTCTTAAAATGGAATTATTAGTTTTTAAGTGTATACATAATAACAATGGTAATAATATCTTTTTTAAAAGGTCAAAAGTGCATGTTTACTTTTGGTTTATCTGTATTCATATAATGAATTTACAAATAAATGTGAACAACTTGGTATATGAAATTCGAGCAAGAAAAATGCCTCGTCACAACTTATTGAATTATTTACAAGAATTAATTTTATAATTATTATGAATAGAAATAATTTTTGTAATACCTCATGGGCTATTTTTAAAAGTACACGCTTAAATCCAGGTTGCCCATACTTGTCTTCAGGTGGGAAGTAAGTACCACCAGTTACAGGAGTCAAGTTTGGCGTTAGGAAGACACTCATAGGCCAACCGCCATGGCCAGTAATTGTCTAAATAAAACAATAAAAATTTTATTATTTAGTGATTTAATTTCCCTATATTGAAAAAACTACATTAAAACTCACTTGTATAAATGTCATATAGATTCTATCAATATCAGGTCTTTCTTCTCTATCAACTTTAATGTTAACGAAATATCGATTCATAACTTGTGCGATTTCTACATTTTCAAAAGACTCCTTTTCCATAACATGACACCAATGACACGTTGAGTATCCTACAGAAAGGAATATAAGTTTATCTTCTCGACGAGCCTTTTCTAAAGCTTCATCTCCCCAAGGATACCACTGTACTGGATTATTAGCATGTTGTAACAAATAAGGAGATTTTTCCAAAGCTAATTTATTAGCTTGGCCAGCAGTGCGATCAATATCCTTTGATGATGATGATGCCATCCTTGTATAAGACAATAATTGTTTAATTAAATTTAACCTGGAACATTTAATGCAATGTATATAACAGTGATAACATAATGTAAATGCTACTCAATATTGTATGTTTATATTGTATTAAGTAAAATGTATGTATAATATGTAGAAAAATTTAATACAGTTTTTAAAATTACTTGTAACATTTAATCTTACAAACTTAAAATATTTACATTTGATTATCCTTTCGTGCGTCTTTTCTTAAAATACGATAAAGTATCAGCATGTTGATCACTATTGTCAGCTTCCAAACAATAATCGTCGACAAACTGATACGTTTTGCTAATAAAGGATAATAATGTTTCAATCAATTCAAGTATACGATCAGTTTACTAACAATGTTCGTCATTGTACGATCTTACATTGCGTGACAATTCAGATTTAGAAATAAAACATTAAAATTCAATTTTGATATTTATTTTTAGGACATTATTTTAAATGTTCATTTAAATATTGATTATAAAATGTTTATTTATTTTTTTATTTTTTCATTATTTTCATTAATTCATTCATTATTTCATAAATAATTTTACAAATTATTCATTGTTCTTTTCAATTCATTGTTAAATTGAATACTTTTAAATTACTAGTAATTGCTGTATTGCCAATTTTATTTATATCATCACCATCATATTATTGTCAAAATTACCAATATGTCGTAAACATTTAAATAATGAAAATATGTAAACATTGATCCATTATTTAAAAATATTGTATTAACTAAGTAATCAAATAAAAGGAAAAAAAAACAAATAAATAAAGAAATTCAACTGAGATAAATTTAACTAAATTGTTTAACCAATTTAATGATCAAAGAAGATACCCGACAATCACTGAATAGAATTCAATTACCTTTTAACAAATATTATCTCTTTTGAGATGTAAATCAAATCAAGATATCATTTAAAATAAATTTAAGCAACTGTAATGTTATCTTCATCAGTAATAAAGTCAACAGTCCAATTTTAATGTAAAATGTACTCTAATCTTATTGAACTTACACTTAAATATCTTAATATTAAGACATCATAATTGTTGTTTTTCTTTATTGACAAATGTAAATATTTAATAAAGAAAGTAAACGGTAAGGCAATTTAATAGTTCATTCTTACGTACATATATATATAAATTTTTGTTTTTAATACATATACTTTTAGTAATTTTATGAATTAATAATTTTTATTCTTAAGTACTGAGAAAATATTACTGTCTATAAAAACGTATTTTTCAAAAAAGATTGATGAAAAACAGCGTGAATTAAACATTTTTACCGACATTAAGTGATAATGAATCAAAGTTTACAAAATTTTTTATTTCCCTTAAACAAACTAATAATAAATTCAGTTTTTCTAAACAACAATAAAAAGCAAATAATAGAAATTATTTCTGTATATGTGAAAGGAGAATTGTATAATTTGTAATTCTGATTGCATACGTGCAGACCTTAAACATTTGTCCTCGTTCAACTAATATATTCTAACAAGACATTGAATTTTTATTATCTTTCTTATTTTTTGTTATTTCTTTTTTTTCTCAAGTTTGATACTTTTTATATTTAAAATGCATTAATTATGTATCTGATTGTAATCTATATATCAAAATTACAATCTATTTATTCTTTCATAATAAAAATATTTCCACGTATATATACAAATAAATAACTATATTATTGAATGATTAAATAAATTCCCAGAATATTAGCTGAGAAAGTAACAAAACGTTTAAAATAATTCGGAAACATATATTTCATTAATAATGTCGTTAAGATATTAAACTGATCAAAATCAACTTAAAATATTTCTATAATTAAAATGAAATAATTAATTAATTATTTAATTTCTTTAATTAACACAGATCAAATCTTGTGATATAATTTAAATAATGCTACTATTTATATTAATATTATTTATAATATATAAACTAAGTATAAAAATTAATACATGCTTAATACAGATTTTGCATTAAAAGTGAGATATAAAAAAATTTCTATTTTTTTATAAACATGGCTATTAAATACAAGTCGTACTTGCAAGCTTGTTTAGTAATCCTAATTATAAAGTTAATAAAATTGCAAGAAGTTACACAGATTCAGAATCAATTTGATTGCTTACAATGATCTAATTAATTCATTGCCATATTATAAGTGCTGGTTGTATAATTACTTCACTCATTAAAAGCGTGTTTATACCTAGATAAAACGTTCATGATAATGCCATTAACTCAACTTCTAAATAAACTTTAATAATACTAAATACATTTATTTTTCATAATCAATCTTATAAAAAGATCAATAAAAAAAATTATTATTCTCTAACTCAATGATATATTTTCACTTAATAATTCACAATGCTGAAATATGTGCTGAACAAAATTTCAAAAATAAACCATATTATGAATTAAAGCAAAATTATCATAAGAGTCAATCAATCAATTTGTATTCTTAATAGTTACATGATCAATAGCAAATGTTCTGATATAATACAAAAATGGTGTGCTGCAACACTCATACAACACTGTAATAATTGTAATTAATTTTGTTTTTTAATATAATTCTACTCAAACTTAAATTTAACAAAATTGTAGATCATGTTATATAATTTGGCATATTGGCATAGTCCTTCAAATTTTAATGTTGTCAACATGTGTAACACATTTGGTGTTATTTTTTTTTGGAATAACAAAAGTATCACAAAATAATGATGACAATACGGGAAAAAAGTAAAAATAGAAAATAACCTGCAGTTATTCGGCGAGAGGAAAGTCCCAGGCGGTAAAAGGGTGCGATTATGCGTGCAGTACTGCTTAGAAAGTTCCGTTGCAACGCGAATTGCAGACGTGAGACAGCATCTTCCCGAAATCATAACATAAAGACTGATAATGTTGAGAGCGTGATGCGAAAAAGAGCGGAACACGATCGCGCTATAGAGCAGTTATATAAATTGTAACGTTAGTCTTGCGCGTCGATACCGTGATTCCACGCCGACTACCCGTAACATGTTTCCCTATTGTTGTCCACTGTCGTTCGTTCGGATAAACGCTACCTAGCGTCCGACTTGTGATTTTTGACAATCCGATGTTTTCCTGATATTGGCAAACTGGTTCCAATGGGACGCGGATATTGCGCAATTGTAAGAACGCCCGCTCAACAACACTTTTGGAGCTTTTGGAACAAGCTCGCGAAGGATTTTGCAGCACTATTTTAAGGTTTGTTACGATTCGTCAAGCTGCAATGTCACGATCCACCACGTAAACTAATTGAACGTTTCTAGCGAGAGATACTGATTGCTGTTTTGACAAGTTAGCTTCTAACGCCGCTGTAAATAAAAGAATTAACGCGCACGATGTTTCGCGCAGTTTCATACAACCATCACCACCACTGAACAGGATGGATATAGGGAGCTGATTGAACACCGCGCCAAAAGAATTCCGAGTAAAAAGGACTGTGGACCGAACGAACGTGAAGCCGAAAGAACACGAAGCCGAATTTGGCTAAAGGACAATTTGCAACGTAGAAAGCAACATTTTCACGATGACTTTGAACCACTGAAATATGGAGTGCTTATCTTTGGGTGATTATGAGAACGCATGATTCCGACCAATAAGTGGAAAACTTACTAATGCCGTTTTCATTTTGCAACAACTCGTTCAGTTAATAAAGGACAGATAATTCTGTTTACATGAGTGCATCCTTATAGATAACATGTGTGAACGAATATCTGTCTCTGTCTAACAAACTAATTCGGAATACACTACATCTCCCATATTTTGATGTTCTCCCTCACTTTCGACGGAAATATTCCGTTTATTTCGTTATTGAAACGCTACATCCGGTTCCCTGCTTAACCAATAATAACTGAATATCGATGGCGGCAAATTTAAACTTGCTTAATTTATATTTTTGAAGTGTTAAAAAAATGCGTTCTATAAATTCCTTAAATCTGATTTAAAATTTCCGGCTTTGTAATTGAATTAGATTCTCCTATATCTCTAAAATGATCTGAATCTATTGCCAAGCATTTTATCAATATTTTCAGAATAATAATTACAAAAACACTAACGCCGTGGCAGAGGACTTACAGCATTACCTTAAGGTGATGTTCAAAGTTTGCTAACACGGAGTTAACGTCTTTTCAATTTAAGATAATACTACTAATTATTTTGTAACATAATAACCAGACAGCCATTCTTTAGCACCGGGAGAAGTCTATAAAGACATAATTTTTTTAAAAAGAACCATGAAAAGCGGCGTAAATATAGGATTTTTTACCGACATTTCTTGATATTTAAAACCAGGTCACATTGCTTTTTGTTGTTTTTCTTCACAATACTATTATAATATTATTATCCATTTCATTCTTATAAACGAAAACATCAACGCCGATACTTCTTATAAACGAAAACATCAAGGCTGCTATCTGTGCTTTGAAAATCACCTTAAATAATACATTCTTATGTAGAATTGGTAATCTAATCATTTACAACTTAAAACCCGTCTAAAATATCATTTACTGTAAATATAATAAATTATATATTTTATTTACTCTTGATTCATGATTTCTATTAATTTTCATTTACATATTTATTTGTACATAATATCTACACATTTAAATATATGCGAGAAAAATTCAACTAGACGAAACCAATCAAATGTAAGGTAAAGTCACGTGACATAATGTCAGGAATGTTACCAGAGTCCTCTAGGTTTCATGAAACGTTTGATTCAAAAGTGTTCAAAAATTTCTAACCGATACATATCAGTGTGTTGAATTCAAAAAGCAGAGGTTGAGTTTCATCATATTTATTTGAGTTATAAAGTGACAAATCATTAACTTAATTGGTTGAATAGTTATCGGATATATTAAAAGATCTTCTGATATTAATGTGAAGCCAAGAATTCACGAGAAAATTTATTATTGGTAGGCATACAAAAAGTTGTTATTGTCCATCATTTAAATAATCTTGCAATTGATGTACCACATTTTAGAATGGCGTGGTTTTAAATTTCTAATAAACAAATGTAGTAATACTTAAAACGAAAGGTGTTTATAAGTGAATTATCGTTAATTCAATCCAATTACACACTTTAAACTAAATGCTCAACGTTATATTATATATTAGTGTAATCGTCACATAAGCATTTTGTATTTTTTGCAACAAAACAGATTTAATAACATTAGAATGCAAAGAGCCATTAATTATTAATACATCAATGCAGTAGAATAAGTATTTAACTTATGACACTGTATTATTAAATGTGCTATTTTAATATCTTTACTTTTTAAACATTTTGCTTGTTTTTTAGTGTTTGTATTTTTAAACCTATTCAGATAGTTTGGCCAAAACATAAAAATTCATTCAGAATTTAAAGCACAATTTAATTTATCTTTTTGTGCTCAGAAGTTTATTATATTTTTGTCTTATTTTTATTTCATCATCAGCATTATAAAGTGTCAATAATTAATGAGATTTTTTTTATAGAATTTATATGGAATTAAGGTTAATAATAAGAATAGAATAATAATTATCTGCTAGTATAATTTTTTACTAAATATTTATAATAATTATAATTTATTAAATATTTAAGTATTTATTTGAATCAAATTTACTTATTAAATATTTATTTTTAATAAAACTGATAAAAGATATATTCGAGTTAAATAATATAATTTTCTTTTATAAACATGTTTTGTAAGAAGTTTCGTGTAATAAAAACATTTAATTGGTGATTAAAGATGACTGAAATTGTTATTCTAGTTAAAATATATATTTCTTAGAATAGAAAATTTATGTACATATATACTATGTACATATAAAATATTAAATTTTCATTTTACCTATTTTTCAGAATGAAAAAATAATTTAACAGAGTCTTATTAGAAATAAATAATTATTGTATCTATTCAATTCAATAGTCTCATTATAACATATGTTTGATTTCTTATAGTTATAACTAGAAAAAAATACTAATTATTAATATAATATGTATAATTTTGAATATTTATCACAATTACATTATTATTATTATTACTATCATCTCATCCTCATCATATATTTGTTTTTAATTAATTTTACTTCATTGATATTCTAATTTTATGTGTATTATTGACAAATTTTATTTGGTTATTTAAAAAATAAGAAACAATTTAATAAAGCTGTATTAGATATAATTATTTTGTTCATAATGAAATAAAATTATTAGTTATATATAAATTAATTTAAATTATTTAAATAGAATATTGAAACAGTATATGAAGATGCTTTAAAAAGTTATTTTTCAACAACTACAACTTCACGTTGAGCTTTAATTTTTAAGAATGGAATAATAATTTATATTGATTTCCTTTTTTATAGCTTGAGATAAGAAGAGTTATTCTCCAAAATGGACAAGTGGGATCATATTCCTGCCCCCCAATGGAGTGATTTTCAAAGTCCAAATTCAAATGATTCATATTTTGACAGTTGCCACAGTGATACACTTACTGAGGATCAAAATGAAACCATTAAATCGGAGAAAAAGCCTTTAACAACACTCCCAACAAATGAAATGGATTTTTTTGGTGAAATAGATAAAGTTAAAATGACACCCATTCGTATAGTTTCTACTAACAACAAAGAAAATGTGAAAGAAACAAATTATGAAGATTTTCTTGCTAAAGCTATCAGTGAAATTCAATTAAATTCTCTTCATCGTAGTACTAGAAAAAGTATGAGACGAATCTCTACAATGTCTGATGCATCTGAAAAATATTATACTCCTAGTGATAAACAACTTACTCCATCATCTGTAACAAGGTCTTTGATGAAACAAATAAAAATGAAAAATACGTCTGCAAAAAATTTGCAATATGAATTTTTAAAGGTTGATAAGGAAAAATCTGAAGACTTAGAAAAGTCTACTAAAAATTCTATATTAAACACAAATAAATCAGAATCTAACAATGCCGTGAATGAAAAATTTTTGCCATCTAATTTAATAACGGACAAGTTTACTTTAAAAATGTTGAATGAACAATCAAATCATAATAGTGATAAAAAAAAAGCATCAAAGGTACTTCCATACCAAAACAGAAGATTAAGTTTGAAAAAGTTGAAGAAGCCAGAGACAAAAAGTGGTAAGAAATTTGTCAGTATGGCAGAAGCTGTGACTAAATATCAGGTAGGAACTCCTAAACGCTTTAGAACTACAAGCACAAAAGAAGAAAAAAAAAATAACTTTCTTGCAAAGTCCACGGCTAAACAATTGACACGTGCAGTCTCACCAGCTTTAAGATCAAAGACAAGAATTCGACAAACTAATGTAATTAATAAGGTACAAAAAGGTACGTCAGAAACTGATACAAATAAGACAACTTCAGTAAAGACAAATTCTGTAAACGAAGCTTTAAAGAAGGCAGTGGTGAAAAAAGTTGAAAGAAAACCTCCAACTGTACCACAACCTTTTAATTTGACAAAAATGAAGAAAATAACTAATCCAGTTAAGGTGGACGATAAAGAAAAAAAAGAGATAAAACAATTAAAATCCACTCTTAGGGGAGCAGCGTCTCTTGATTTGAGTGAATTACAGAAAGCAAGTTATATATCCTTGAATGATATTGTAAAAATAGAGCATAAGAAGCTAAACGAAAATAAAAATATTGACACTACTATTAAGAGAGTAATTGATGGTAAAATAACACGCAAACATCATGGAATTGGTCATGGTAGCACATCAAATTTAAAGAATACAGTTCCAGTAGTACTTGAGTCAGATGGAAAAGCAATTACTGTTCAAGAAAAAGAGGTGTTTCATTTTGGAATTAAATTAGACCAGTCAAAGATGACAAAAACTAAGGCTGCACCATTTAGTTTTGAAAAGAGAGCAAAAGAGTTCCAGGTAATATGTTTAATCTTTCACTTTTACTTAATAGGAAATAAAATGATAAATTATGTTTTAATTACACTCAACTTTGTACAAAAAGTATTTTTTTAATTTGAACATGATCAGTATATAACTTCACGTTACTGAGCAAATTCATTATTGTTTAGCTATAACATTTTAGCCCCCTCCTCCACCTTAGCAAGCAAGCATCATATGTATATAAACATTTATATATAATATAAATATCCCAAAGTCATATGTATATTACAACAGGCATGGTTTTGACATTGCTTTGATTTTGCAAAATAATCTCTAAAATAAATATCGATAATTTTTTGAAATATATTCGAATTATTTTATTCATAAAACAGTTATTGATTTGTTGAATTCTTTGATTAATTACAAAACCTATTACATTATATATTTCTTTTAGTATATTTCTTTTAGTATAGGAAGTTTAGCCTTATTTTTTGTGCACTTGGGACAAAATCATATGCATTACTAAAGAAACAAGCATTTTTCTCAGTACCTAATATACTATTAAATAAAGTTTAGCATAAAACTTTTTATTATGTTTGAAAAAACAATCAAAATAATCGACAAAGTTTTTTCAGGAAAAGAAACAACAAAAACTTAAGCAGTTTCAAGAGGAACAAGAGAAAAAACAGAAGGCTGGATTACTTGCCAAATCTATACCAGTTGTCAAGAGGAGCCGTAGCACACCGCATTTAAGCAATAAGGATCCTCTTACCGTGAAACATAATACAACACCCCAACCTTTCAGCTTTGAACAGCGCGACAAAATGCTTCTCAAGAAAAAAGAAGAACTTTTGAAACAAGCGGAAGATGCCGAAAAGAAAAGCACACGGATTTTCCATGCAAATCCTGTGCCTAATTTTAAATTTGTCCCTGTTAAAACGACCAACATTAAAATTGAACACAAGAAGGAGCCAGTGCTAAATAAAAATCGTCCACTCAAAGCTGTACATTTACCAATGAAGAAACAAGAAGACAAAAAAATTTCACCAATTAAAACAACAAAATTCAAGAAAACGGTTGCAAAAACTGGATTACATTCGGATAAACGCGCAAAGGAAAGACAAGAGTTTGATGAGAAAATGAAAGAAAAGCAACTCGTTAAAGATGAGCAGAAACAAAAAGAAATAGAACAGCGTAATGAGGAACAAAAAAAGGCAAATTTATTAATCAGAAAACAGATGGAGGTAAAGGCAAGGCCGATGCCAAAATATAAACCAATTGAAGCCATTAAATCAAACAAACCGTTGACAAGTCCACAAAGCCCTGCTTGGACCAGGAATAATCAAAATTAAAATTTATATATAAACTTTACGAGATGTTTTCAGTTGTATTTATTGTATCAGGATACCGTTTTAGTTAAATTTAAATAATATCGTACTAATCATGGTATTCATTGAGTATTAAATATTGCCGTGTATTAGTCGTTTTTATAAGAATTTATTGTATAAAATTTTTAAAAAGATATGTAAGTTAATTAATTTTCTTAATAAACTCCATGTATAAATTTTATTCATAAATTTGACTTACGAATAACTTATCATTTCGTATTATTTACATTTTTTAAGTGATATAGTATTAAGAAAGATACATTTTGGTGTAAAATTATAGATTTTTTTTTTTTATTATGAATGGATAAATGATCCAGTATCCGAAAAACAATGAATTGAACACTTATATTAACTAATGAACTGCGTAAACAGAATATAATTAAAATTGTTAGTACAGTATGATGTAACACATTCAACATCGATTTGATGTTTATTTTAACAAAATAGCATTAAAATAAAACTGTCCAACAACTAAAGAACAAGGATGAACAATCGAAAATTGCTTTCCCTGAGTCACGTCGGATGGTGCTAAAATTAGGTTGGTATTGCGTTTACTGAGTTCTCTACCTCAAGCGAGAATAAATCCCGTGGAGTGGAAGGCGCGTGGTACGGGTTCCGGGATTTTATTTCGCACGGCCTAATGGCATCACTATAGCCGAAAGCTATCGATCAGTGAGATCGACTATACATAAGACAGAGAAAGAATTTGTTTATCGCATTGCCGAACGCTTTATAGCCAACTTCAAGTGCGAGCCCCGGGCTAAATATCTCTACACTGCGATCATCTCTTTGTTTTTTAGCGCAGTGATTCGATAACCGTTCATTTGGGTGTACCGTTTATCCAATCTTATATCTGTGATTATATCCGTTGCGTTTCGTCAGTTTCAGTTAATGAAGTTAAGAAATTAACCAGCGATTGTCAAAATTTACCAAAATGTCCTCACAAAGTTACAGTATCGTGGAATATTACCCTGAGTATGAGAGGGATGCATGCGGTTACTGTAAAAGTCTTTTCGGGAGTCAGTCGCAAGGTAAGTTTAAATGAATGATGCGAGCAATGATTTGCAACTTGTATCGAACTTTATCTACAATTTCTTTTTATTACTCCATATTATTCTAAATTCAAAGTGTGTCACAATCTTTCTCATTGTTGTCTATTTGATAATTAACAATTGCATCATAGCATTTATGTTTATCAGACTCGCAAATTTGAATTCTTAAAGAATAATGGGGTTTAAATAAAACATTGTACTTTTTTTAATTGATGTTATATACATTGTCCTAAGTATCTATGATATTTATTGTTTGATAATTGATTTTATATGTTAATATAATCAGTTAATGGGTCATACATTTTCTTGACCAATTTTGCTTTATTTTTTTCTTTTCAGAAAAGTCCGTAAAGTCAGGTTTGTTGTCACGTAACAACACTTTGAAAGATACGAATTTTGTCGAAACAAGGCAAATAAGATGTTATTTTTGTATGACTTATTTTAGGGTTGTGGGCTCATACGTTGACAGTGTTGGATTATCAGCATTTGATAGATAGAGGATGGAGAAGAAGTGGCTGTTATTGTTACAAACCTACAATGAATCAAACATGCTGTCCATCTTATACTATCAAGTGAGTATACAGGTTGAAGGTAATATGACACATTGTATCATGGTTATT
This sequence comes from Leptoteleia sp. ZL-2020, assembly GCA_022817305.1. NCBI lineage: Eukaryota > Metazoa > Arthropoda > Insecta > Hymenoptera > Scelionidae > Leptoteleia > Leptoteleia sp. ZL-2020. The sequence continues at coordinate 18,527 of JABFPN010003165.1, forward strand.
ATAGGAAGAAAATTATTATTTCCCTGCATTGAGATTTATTTTTATTATTAAAATATCTCTGTTGAAAAAGTCTTATAGATCCATATAGGATTGTTTCCATAAGTATCTATGAGGCTTTTGCCCACGCAATGTCCAAAACTATATTGTATTATTATATGATATGTTCACCTTATTTGTATTTACTTATTCATCTGTATGTACCTACATGGAATTCCAAACAAAAAATAATTGTATTGGCATTATAAATAGGCAAAAATTTTATTATGCTTCTATTTGGAATTCCATGTAGGTGCACACAAATGAATAAGTAAATACAAATAAGGTGAAAATATCCTATAATAATACAATGTAGTTTTGGACACTGCGTGGACAAAAATTGCATACATACTAATAGAGACAATCCTATATGGATCTATTATACTTTTTCAACAAGGATTATATGGTATAATTTTAACATCTGTTAATATTGTAATACAGTCAAACCTGTGAGGAGTCGCCCTGTCAAGAGTCGCGATGAGTATGTTTGAGTAAATACATACATAAAAACAAATACAACCATCTGTCCCCACCACAGCTCGTTTCCCCTTATTTTGTTT
>JABFPN010003166.1:0-19115 GCA_022817305.1 Leptoteleia sp. ZL-2020
ATATAAAATAATATTAGTGTAATATCCCTACAATATTATTTAAGGTTAAATAATATTCTAGAATAATGCTATGAATAGAATAGTACAAAACTCGTCATTGAATAATTTTGACAGTGATAAAGGTTATGAAACTTTTCTAAAACTCATATTTGATAAGTTTCTAGTTTCAGATAAGTTATAAAAATTTTCTTTAACGCGTGTTCGAAAAGTAACCAAACAGTTGAAAGATTTGATAACTTTACGAACATATGTTTTCATATTCTACCAACATTTCATACTGAAGTTATACTAAAGTTAGTTTCCGAATACGCCACTAATCCTAAAGAGAAAAAGGAGATGACCGGTGTTATTTGCACCCTGTATCGAATCGGAGAGGTCCGGTTGGTACACAAAAATCTGATCAGAATTAATATGGTACACAGAAAAGTTGTACACATGCAATGTTGGAAACATGAAATTTTCAGATTTAATGAAAATGCAAAAAGTGTCGGTTCAGTTTGTACACAACAAAGTTGTACACAGAGAACTCATCAGACGCAAAGTTGTACACATGTCGTGGTCATTGCTTCATCGACCGTAAGAGGGAGGCACATTCGATGATAAAATCGACGCCATCGTCGTTGAAAAAGGACGGCATAGGTGGCGCTAGGATTCAAGGAGTTTAAACTACGATTCCGCAGCAGTGGTTGTCATTGAGAGCCGTATTCACACATCGACACAAGCACGCGACATTCGCACACCATGATTTTTTAGCGTGGCTTCACTGTTTTGTTTATATGTATGCATGTATGTGTGTGTATGTATGTATTATGATGTAGCATTGCCAACCTACAAATAATGGTGAGCGCGTGTCGTGTGCGTGTGTCGATGTTGTGGATACGGCTCTCAATGACAACCACTGCTGCGGAATCGTAGTTTAAACTCCTTGAATCCTAGCGCCACCTATGCCGTCCTTTTTCAACGACGATGGCGTCGATTTTATCATCGAATGTGCCTCCCTCTTACGGTCGATGAAGCAATGACCACGACATGTGTACAACTTTGCGTCTGATGAGTTCTCTGTGTACAACTTTGTTGTGTACAAACTGAACCGACACTTTTTGCATTTTCATTAAATCTGAAAATTTCATGTTTCCAACATTGCATGTGTACAACTTTTCTGTGTACCATATTAATTCTGATCAGATTTTTGTGTACCAACCGGACCTCTCCAAAACGGATAATACCCTAATCTAGTAATTAACGCTTACGGCATCATCTTAACTGAAAAGCTGTTGAAAACAAAAGCAATTCAAAAACAAACAAACAATTTTTAGATTAAACTAGATTACTGAAACGCGCTCATGAATGCACGTTCCAGTATTAGTATATTTCAGTTATTCCGGAACTATAACGCCTATGTTCCAGAACAGCGGAATACAGTGAAACAGCCTGCTTAAAAATATCACATGAAAGCGCGCCTTTAGTTTATTAAGTGAACATTGATGTCGGTAGCGTCGATTTTGTGCGAATTGTGTGTCACGCACAAAAAGCAGAACAAATAGGAGCATGTGCGACGGAAAAGTGTCATCGCTTTTTCTTGCTCGTTAATAACTGCATTGGCGCGACGCAGTTGTTTTAAATACTTGTTTCGACAGGACCGCGTAAAATGGAATATCACGTGATGGGATTTCGATTGAATTAAACAGCTAATTTTGCGTCACGATAATAGCTGTCATCAGGTGTGAAACGGTGAAATGACCGCGGAACATTTAGGCAGAGGTTATGCGCCTCTTCCACAGAGTATCAGTAATACTGACACCGAAGACGATGACGAGCACCATGAGAATGCACACCTGAATCACGATATTGCCGAAAATACAAAAATGACGGTTCGTTGAAGTGCAATTATTATGGTGAATGATGACAATAATTGGGACTAGTTGAACAAGTGAATGTATTTATTTTTCCACGGTCTACTAATTCCTTGATGCGTTTTCTTTTCTTTTAATTGGCAAAAGTTGCAATTTTAAATTGGGTCAAATTTTAATTGATATGTAAAAAGAAGAGTGTATACAAAGAGAACTGTCATTTGATAGGGTTTCCACCCTTATGCCAGTTTTGTTTAATCAATAATAAAATTATGTCACTTGTGTGTATATTAATGTTTCATTTTTGTTTGTTTTTCTTAATTAAAAGTACGTTTAAAGAGTCTTCATATTAAAGAGTAAAAAATGTTTAAACTGTTTAAAAATTGAACAGAACAAAATATAATACAATAAGAATTGTATTATATTGGACATTTATGTATACTTTATAACATATTGTACAACTAATGAATAATCAACTAATAAATGTTTATTCAATGTGCTGCAACATAAGTTATTATAGACAAGGCAAAACATTTGCACAGGTGATTTGAATTTGGCATTCTGTACACTAGTGTATTTTGTTATTTTAACTACTCTAGTATACAAATACAAAGTGCGTGTGCACAAGTTTTTGCTTTGTTCGAAGTGTTATTTTGTACATGCTAAATAGGCATGTTAAACCATTGTAATAAAAAAAAATATATGATTGTAATTTTATTGTTTTACCAATTAATTTTTAGCCCTCGAATATCTCCAAAAATGGAAGATTTTATCCTTTGGATGAAACACAAAATGTGGCCAATCAATTAAGGAATGAACGAAATACGTTAAATTATTGCAACGATGAAATTCCAATTATGATAATCGATGGAGATGTCAATAATGATTTGTGGAAACGACAAGATATGTCGCCGATGCGCAAATTTTGTTTAATCATATCTATATTAGTATGTGTATTCACAATACTTATATTTCTGTATGCTTTACCCTGCGATGATTCAGTTATCTGTCCAGAAGCTATTGAGCCACAATCTTCATTTTCTTGGGATAAAACTTTGGATGATGTTGGTATGTTAATTACAATTTATTTTTTCTTAAGGAAAATAAAATTTTTAACCATATTTTTAGAAACATTAGGTAATTCAACTAATTTGAAATTAATATAAAAATGTTACATTTGCTCAGTCATGTTTTTTACATACTCTCTTACAATTAAAAATACGTCAGTTAATGATAATATTTACTTGCAGAACTTCATGGTCCTATTTCTATTGTATCTGGAACTCCTAACAACCTGATATTTCTTCTTCGAGGTCAACAATATGGTAGCGATAAATTGCAAACAAATAATCAAGAACCAATTCCATCAGATGGAGGCGGTGTATTATCAATGCAAGGAAATAGTGGGAAACTTTTATGGTGGGTAAAACTTAAAAGAATGCCAGTGGACATCAACTGTGTTGTTTTGGATACGGATGGGTCTGGTAAACCAGACTGTCTTGTATCTGGGAAAAAAGGTCTTTTAGTCAGTATTGAGCCAACTTCAGGTTTAAAACACTGGAGTTCTTTCCTTCATACTCATGAAAAATTACCTGTTCTTCTACCTGACGTTGATAAGGATGGAATCCGAGATTTATTAAGTGTGGAATTAGATAATCAAAAGAGTAATTTGGTTATTATTTCTGGTTCCAAAGGAAAGTTTTTAGCTCGTCAAAAAACTGATTGTCAAATCATCGAATTACAGGGTTTAGACTTTAACATGACGGTTTCTTACATCTGTCATGATGCAGACGAAAGGCGTAAGTTCTTTTATTACTATAAATAATATTATATATGAATAAAACATTTAGCATATGTTAATCAATTTTATATATTTATACATGTATTGCAGTTTAATATATTAATTTCAGAGTCAACAGAATTAATACCACTTCAGGAATTAATCAACACAGTGAATTTGTCCGTTGATGCACATCAACGCAAATTGTCTTTACATTCTCAAGTCACATCTTACAATCTCACATTATCCCATCAACCAACACAAGATAGCTGGGAATTAACCCCTTATTATCAACTCCTTGTGCAAAACCAAGGAAGTTGTCCAAGTGAATCTTGTCAAGTGAATTTGAATTTGACTTTACGTAATGCTTACAACGAATCTCATTCGATTTGGAGTCATTTTAGCTCCAAATCTTTTGCAACGAAGCCTGCGATTTTAAATACTACTGGTCAGCCTTATGTATTTGGATTTGCTATTAAATACTGGCAATGGACCGATGTAAATATATATCCACCTACAGATAATGTTGTTAGAAGAACTTGGATGGAACGTGTACTCCTAATTTATCACACTGAGCTTTTGAATCATACAGAAGTTCGTCAAATTAATACCAACCAGAGCGAGATTATTCAACTATGTCGCGAAGATAATTGTCAACCGAATCTTGAACTGCAAAGTCAGTCAATTGCAATAGCGGATTTAAATAACGATGGTCTTTGGGATTTAATTAATTACAGGACTTCTTATAATTTAAATCAATCAGAAACACTCTCGTCCAAAGTACAAATTGTCAAACTGGATAGCTTTTTGTAAACAAAGCATTTATAGTTCTTTAATTTTAATCATTTGAAATATATTTCAAACTCAATTTAAAATGAAAAAAATCTTATGATAGATGTTAAGGCGTATTTTATACCTATTGATTTTTTTTTTTTTTGTAAATGACTAAGAATTGTTCATTCTTTTAAAGAAAATTTTGTTAAATGCATGTTAGAAATGCAAAAAAATGAAGCGATAATTATTTTTTATATTCTTATGAAATTAATATATACATATGAAATTATTTTACCTATACCAGTTAATCAGTAAATAAAGTAGGCAAATATTTTGTACTGATTAAATGCTATAGGTCTATTACAAAATTTAAATAAATTAAACTCATAATTTTTTTTATCTTCATTGGTATAACTAACACTTTAAATATAATTGCTTAAAAAAGTATTTATTAACAAAAATATATTTATTAATGAACATATATTTTTATTTTATAAAGTTACAAATAATTTTTCAATATATGTAATAATCTTATTTTAATGATCATAAGAATACGATTATGTATAAGTACAACTGTTTTAATTTATTTGTAAGATTATTTGTAAATAGCTTCATTAAACTTTAAAGTACAATTTAAGGCACTAATACAAGTTAAGTAGAATTTATCGATCATTTTATTAAAAAATGATTGTCAAATCACAAAATGCTTATTGAATTTAAAAAAACCAAAGTACTTAAAACGCACTGTGTTACATATATTAAAAATAAATTTAATGTATTTTTTTATTTTCTTTGGTAATAAAAGTAATGTTTACTTATTTATTGCTATTTGCATAATTAGTTTAGTCACTTAAGCTCTTGCAAATTTAAATAATATGTTTATTTGGTAGTACAAAGATAGTTGTCTTCCTCATCATCATTTATCAATAAAGTAAATTTGTATTATGTTGTATATTTGTGTTGTTATATATTGTTATAAGACAATAGTTTTGTATTTATACAAATGTATTAGAATAAAAATATTTCATTCACTATTATCTTATTTTATACTTATAATTTTGTCATTTACCAAAAACAAAACAAATCCTCAGATGAAGAAAAATGTGGACATTTTATTAAATTAATTTATATATTTTGTATATTAGAAAAAAGACATTGTATAATTTCTAAACATTATAAATTGATTATTAAATAAAAATTTAAACCTATATGTTTTTATTTCTCAAATTCAAAAGAGATACGAAGTATTTAACACTAGAACTCCCGAGGTAGTCAATTTAATACCACGGCGGTATCAAACTTTCTATAATCCTTCATACTCAAAATCGTTTTATGACTTTTAATTATGTCCTTTTTATTAAAAAGCGATTCTTTTTTATTAATTTTTATATTTCGTTACGAGCTTAACGCGGAGTAATATATAATTCATTTCAACTTCAAACTATATTATTTATTTAAATTTATGTGTAGTTGTTTAATGAAATAATGTTTAATTAGCGTATTTTTATGAAATATTTGTTTAAAAGATTATCATTTACATGTTAAAATTTACATTTAACATTAGTATATTCAAATATATTTTGTTAAACTGAAGTTATCTGAATGTCGAAAAAGTCCACAAGAATGGAAGCTATTGCTAGCTATTGCTCAGTAATCGGTGGAGAGCAGCATTATTTATCTTCAATTGACGGTGGCAAACAATTTTTGTATTTGTGACATCCAGAAAGTTTTTCTGGATTAACGAGTAAATTTACAATATTGTTAAAAATAATTAAAAATATCTTTTTAGTTTTGTAAGTAAAATTATTTTTTATTGTATAATTTCTTTGAAGGACTAGTGTTTGTTATTGTAGTTCAGCCAATAGAGTTGTATTTTGATGTTACAATTTTATGATGAATTAAAAATTAAAGTATTAGTTTATAAAATAAAATTTAGAAAATATAATAGTGACTATTTTCAACTTTAATATTTTGAAGTGTTAAGTATATTTTAATGTTATTATATAACTCAAGTGTAACATACTTATAGGGAAACATAACCTTAAATCCATTTAAGGTTATTTTAAATAGATGTCAACTCGCTAAGCAATTTTTTAATTATTATTATTATTCTTATAAACTTTTATAAATTTATAAAAATATACTAAAATTTACTGTTTTATTAATTTTAATTTTTATTACTAATAATTTATAGGATAAAACAAAATTTGAAATGTTTTGCAATTATATATTTATATTTAGTTTTATAAAAATAACTTTGAATTAATCTTAACAAAATGATGTAAATATTCCAAAATATATTATCATCAATAAAAAACAAAATTTATTATTGATAAGAAACCAAAATTAAAAATAAGATTTAAAATTAAAACTTATGTTTATGTCAAACTTATTAATAAATTGAAATAGAATATAAAGATACTAAAATTTTTACATTAAGACAACTATAATTATTTTAACGCAATTGTATTAAGATAAATATAATATTGTATCTTATCTATAATATGTAAAATAGAAATAAAATTGTACAAGATAGATATAATAAGATAATAAAATAATAAAATAATATAAAACATTATTTTTATCAATTTGTTCAGCATTACATACAATATATACAATTTATAATTTTTGATACGGTTTTAAACTAAAGAAAATTTGTCATATTTAGGTAATGATAAAGTAAGAATTACGGTATAAATCTTGCTATGTATATTAACTCATTTAAATAATTTTATTATTAAACATTTGAAATTTACATTTGAAAAGATGTAAAACACATTTTAACATTTAGACCAACTGATATTAATATTCGGGGTAGAGTGTCGGACCGATTACTTCCTTGTGATCACCCTGGTATCAGCTAAAATTGGTGGCATCATGACTTCCATCTGCCCTGTTTAAGTGTGGGATTGATCTAGTGAATTATGGACGTTAAAAGCGATAGTTTTTTGTTTAAATATAAGACAGAGTTTTAACCTAAATGTGTAATTGGCTTTTATGAAACATTGGCATTTAACCATTCCCTGGCCATAATAAAAACAACGATATTAATATTTTATATATTTCAGATGACCAATGTTGGAAGGATGGTATTGTCGATCTATAGCAAACAATTCTGCAGAAGCAGAGGATGAGGAAGAAGAGAGCGCCGAGGAAGAGGTGCCAAATTATAAGGACCAATATCGAAACCTGAAACGCAAATTAAAATTTTTAATTTATGTTAGTTCACACAAATTAATAAATTATTAACATTTTAAATATTATATTTTACTCTGATTTTTTTTAATTTATGGTAAAAAAGAAATATATTTATTTAGTATAAAAGTATAATAATATATAAATAATTTATAAATAATATATATTTTATGCAATTTTAACGCTTAAATTTAATATAGGAAAATGAGTGTTTTCAAGAAGCATTACGATCAACACAGCGCAAGTTATTGAAAGTAAACAGAGACAAAAGTTTTCTTTTAGACAGATTGTTGCAATATGAAAAAGTTGATGCTTCATTTAGTGAAAGTGATGAAACTGAATCTTCAGATGATGAAGTCCCTAGATTGGATACCTCCAAAAGGTATAATAGATTTTCAATTTTGTATAAAAGTAAAAGAATAAATAATGCCAGAAAAATGTGTTTACTGATTTTGCTTTATTTACTTTTTAGGAAAAAGGTAGAAGTTAATCTTAACAATCATTCCTCACATCATTCACTTGTAGTTAATAAGCCAGTTAGTACAAGTAAAAAGAAAAGGTGTACACCAAAAGTACCGAAAGTACACAGTGTACCCTCAGTAAGTATTACTCAGTAAATAATATGAGTCTAATTTTATTTACTCTTTTTTTCCTATTAAAGTAGTGTAAATTATCAATTAAAAGTTTTATTTGGTTAATTATATATATCCAAATGATTTCTATTTAAATATAATTGGTAGTGAAAAAATGGTATAAAAATGAAGATATATTACAATATAATGCTAATATAATAAGTAATTCATATCTTATATAGAAATCGTTTGTATTTTAAATGTAAGAAAAGTAACAATAAAATTTTAACAGGTTCAAGTAACAAATACTATGCCAACATCATTAATGTCTGATGGTCATATGACTCCTGAAGAAGTGGAAAGACATTTAGAATCCCGTCAAAAGTACCTGGAACTAAATCCTGAAAAAGCACCCCCAACAGTCCCAACTGAAATGTTTAGTAATGATCCCTCTCTGGACAGGTAACAATACATAAATCTAATTTTAAATCATAAATCTAGTCTTAAGTGTTGGTACACGTTGATTATTTAAATTAACTGCTAAAGTCTTTAAATTTTTTTTTAATAAGTAGTCATATTAAAGATAAAACTATGAATGCTACATTTTTTCAATTTATAAAGTTTAAAATATTACAATGTTAAACCTTTATTCTGCTTTGATGAGTATTTCATTTGAAAATATTGTTGAATAAATACCTGCATTTAAATTAAATTTCATAATTCTTAAAAAGTAACTTTTCATTCTTAAGAACTAAAACTCAACATGAAGTTGCAGTTGTTAAATACAACTTAGAGAACATGAATTATTCATATGTGTGGGTTTTTAAGCAAAAAATTTTAATAAAATAAAGAGTTTATTGCATTTAAAGAAAAAAGGCAGCGTGCTGTAGGGTATATTTATTCTAATACTTTAAACAAGTCAGTTCTAGCATGATGAATATTAATCCTTTTAATAATGATTCTCATTTATTTCAGTGAATCAAATGAAATTGGGGAAATGGAAACATCACCAAGCAACGTTGGAGAAGACTGCCTTAGTGTAGACATGTTGGGCGAATGAATGTCTGTAATTTTTAATTACTTATTATTCACAAGTATGCGCGGTTTAAATATTATTTCTAATGAAATAAGTCAATTTTTTTAATATTTAAATCAACTATATATTACATACTTGTAAATATGAGAAAAAATGTAAGAGTTCAGTCATTTGTTGGTAAATCAACATCTTGTTTACTTATATTATAGGGTTATATTTATTATGTCTGTGGTTTGACAAGCCGGCATGGGTTGGAAAGATAAACACATTTTACGTATTGTAAAATAACAATTTCAGGTCATATAAATATAGCATTCATATTATATAAATTTTGGTGTCTTGTTTATTTTTTGGAATAATAATCCGGAAACCTATTTAACCATGATGGATACACGTTTAATTGTCGAAAGTGTAATGAAAGAGATTATTAATGAAGTAGAAGCCTTGGAAAAAATTATAGAGAATATTTTACAGATTGAGAATGAGAATGAGAATGAAATTTGTAAAAGTTCATCAGGGTCAGAGAGATGTCGTATTTGTTACGACACTAATCATATTATACCAATTATACATCCTTGTAATTGTAAGGTAACCTAAAAAATTCCTTGAAATGTAATTATATATTAATTGTTTTTCTTTTATTTGTTCTCCTTTCGGTAAACTTGCAAACTTTTTAATAAATATTAAGAATAAGTTAAACATATTCAGTTTTGAAAATTTAAAATAAACTTGAAGGGAACAATGGGTGCAGTGCATTTAATATGCTTGGAACGATGGCTAGAGGAAAGTAACAATAACAATTGTGAGTTATGTGGTTATGAATTTTCGGTGGTGCGTATTCCACGTTACAACGTGTTTCAAGCAATTTGGGTTTGGCTTCACTCGGCGGAAGAAGAATATAGATCTCATGTGCGCAGTTTGAAAATCGACATACTTCGATGCTTGGTTGTAACACCTTTAACTGTTGCATGCTCTTACATGTGCATGATAGCCGCTGACAGCTATTCCTTTGCTTACCACAATAGTTATATAATAATGTCTATTTTAATTATTCCATATTTTATTTGGGTATATCTAATGACTCAGTATCATTATAGAATTTGGTTTCATTGGTGGAAGAAGAAAAGTATTGTTAAAATCTTGCTTCCAAAAGATGATAATTTGGAAACATAAAAAGCTTAATTGTTTACCTTGAGAATATAAAAGAAATTATAAAATAAAAGATAAAATATATACATTTTGGAATAACAATGTATTGAGTTCTTTTAATATGCAGATACAATACTATGTTGCACTTGATTAATAAACAAATTATAATTTGTACTTATGTATTATTTAATAATGTAGTAATTTGACTTAATAAAAGGCATCTTAGTGATCGTGGCCTTATATGTTTTTCCGCGAATCTCGACGAGGACCCCGCAACCGTTCTGTGACAATTCCGGCGGCACATATCCCATGGCGATTGGTCGCCCAAGAGTGGGGCTAGGCGCTCCGGAAGTTATTTTTCCAACTCGTTCACCTTCGGGCGTTAAAATTGCCGCGCCCTCTCTTGCTGGTGGTCCTTGACCCAGCATCAATCCTACGCGTTTCTTTGATGGTCCAGACTTTATTTGTGACAAAATTTTATCAGCTCCAGGAAAATTCTTCTCTGCTCGCCGTCTTTTGGCTGCAAGACATTGTGAATAAATATGTTTTCAATACATAAAATGAAATGGGGTACTGAAGAATAAAACGTTTTTCAAATTAAAAACATAAACAAGTATTGTTTGACAATATATAAAAGGGAAAATTCACAAAATAATAACAATATTTGTTAATGTTTTTATTTTTTTCTAGGTATTGCTTTATGCACTCAAAACAAGAGAAAGTGAAGTTTATATATATATTTGGTATGTTGAAAACGTTTCATTCTTCAGTCCAATAAAATGAATATATTTAATGCTTAAACTTAAAATTATATACTGAAATAAATTTCAATACCTAAAATAACAAGTTCATGCACAATATAAAATAATATAATGATATAATTAAAATTAATTATACATTTGAGATAATGTAATTTACATTAATAAAATTCAACATTTCTATAAAAATAATTTTCATTTGATACAAAGTTAAAAACAATAATCAGACTTAAAACTTACCTATTAGCCAGGTAAGAGCTGCTTCAACAGGAGTAGTATTATGGTCTATGTCGTGTCCATATAAGCAAAGTCCTGCCTCTAGTCTGTGGAAAGTGGTGGAAAATCAGATGAGCCCCTCCCAAACACCTGTAGATCCTATTATTAAACTACCTTAAACTGTCCCTTGCTCCAAGTCCAGCTAGTTTCACCTCTGGATTCTCCAATATTCTTTCTGCCACCTCTCTAGCTCTCGGCGCTGGTATGGAAATCTCGAATCCATCTTCGCCCGTGTATCCGCATCTAGTTATTTTAATTAGAGTACTCGAAAATTTTGTTTCAAAGCTGCTCATGAAACTAAGTGTACTAAGATCTACATTAACCAAAGATTGTAATACTTTTGCTGCGCTAGGTCCTTGAAGAGCAATCAGTCCTTGTTCAAGTGGATTGAGAAATTGAATATTCACATCTTTGTTATGATTTTTGAATATTTCCTGAAAAATTGAATTGACATAGTAAAATAAAAGAATGATTCAATATTTTAAATAATCAAATAAATAGTTAATATATTGTGTACAACGTCTTGCACATATTTATATGTGAACTTCAATTTGTAATTTTCAACTTTTTTTTTCATCTCTCTTTCATGTAAACTGTACATATCGTCTCCGGATATTAGAATTGTGATTTGTTTGAAAAAAAACCTTTTGTTCTAAAAGTAACGTGGAGTCCTCATTTCGCCTTCCAGCATTAGACACAATGAAATATTTGTCACTCGCGATTTTAGTTATAATCAAATCGTCCAGTATACCTCCTTCATTATTGGTAAATACTGTTAATGTTGCACGACCATGGGCAAGGTTTTTCAAATCACATGTTGTAAGGGATTCTAAAAATTCTGCTGCATATTTACCAAAAACATTGGTTTGCATCATGTGACCTACATCAAATAAAGATGCTGCTGTTCTTGTATGTTGATGAGATGCAGCTATAGCTTCTTTATATTGTACCGGCAAAAGCCAACCAGCAAAATTTATTACTTTACCTAAACAATTCATAAAATTATCTTATTTTCATATCTGACATTTTGATCAACAATGTTTATATTAAACTCGTGGTTTAATAATTTCCTTTTTTACTTTACAATATTCTTAAAGTTATATTAAGATAAAATGCTATTTTTCATTATTATATTGGTGCTGCAAGTGATATGATTTTCTTATATATTTAATTGATCAGTTACAAAAATATTGAAAAAAGTAATTTTTAGAATTTTATTTGATTCTGACATTTTCAAACATGCATGATGAAAATCAATGTATCCAAATTGACTGGCCATTAAGATTTGCTATATTTATTAGTAAAGCTTGCAAATCCCTGTTAAAAATGACATATAGAGCAAGTAAATCTATTATTATGTGTTTTAAAACTTCAATTTTAATAGCGATAACATTTTTCATGGTTGCTTTGTAAATTTGACTCAATTTACGCAAATATTCTATGTAAGTGTAGATAGTTTGAAAAAAAAATTCATCTAATTTTGTTCTCATGCACAAGAATAAAAGACTAAGTAATTAAAATCATTCTCTTTTATCTTGAATATTTTAAACAAATTTAACTTTACTTTTCTTATATAAAACGTATATACTTACCTTGATGATCTATATGGAAATCATATAAACAAGTTTTCTGTATTTCTGTAACATTTGTTGCAAAACGTCTTAAACCAAATTTCGCGACATTACTTAAATCAACGTTGACTTTTAAAATGATCTGACCAAAACGAAACATGATTTCAAAGTGTTGAACTTCCGAATGAGCATTCCATGTGACGCTTCTTATGAAAAACATTCATCTTATGACACATGTTTCTTTAGCACAAAGATAACAGAATGATGTAGATAATATGTACCAATATATATCCATGTAAGAAACAGTTTATCTGTGAGAAAAATATACGGGAGGTCATGATACTATTACTTCAAGAATGATAAAAACAAAACTTGAGAGCATAAAACCATTTTACTATCAAAATATACATAGCAACTTTAATCAGCATAATATTTTATTTTTGAATATATTAATCGTTATATTTTTAGTATTAACATGCATTAAATATAATTTTTTACTATTTATTCATATTAAATTTATTATAATTTTGTTTGTTTCTGCACATACGACATAAATATCCAATACTTGTCTTTAAATTAAATGCTTTATACATTATAAGTATACTTATTTTTACATTGTATAAAAAACAAAAAAAAACAATAAACTCTGTAAAATTACTGTAAAATAACTAACTGAACACGAATTTACTTTAAATACAACAAATACGAATGTTCACAAATATTTGTCATAACCTAACATTGTAAATTTACGGATTTTATCCTTTATTTTCTACAACTCAAAAGGTTATTTATTTTACCTAGATTTAGTGTTCATTTTTAATTACAATTAATTCGATGTCTTTATAAATCAAAGAAAATATGCTAATCAGTTTTAAATAGCAATATTTATTTAATATTACTTCTATTTAGTGTCCCTCTGTATACTTTTTAAACAATAATGAATATTTTTCAATTTAAATCTCATTTTTTCATAAAATTTTGTTTTTTATTGTTTAAAAAAAAAAAAAAAGTCTGATGGTGTGCATCTAAATTTTTTCTGTGTATACCCTGTTTCAACAAACATAAATAGCGTGTTTCATTGGCAGGTTCTCTCAGGTTCCATGTATCTGGAACTGGAACCTAAAGGGAACCGGTCTGGATATTTTATATAGTTAGATAAACTATTTTTATATAGATTGTGCACTTATTTAATAAAATAAAACGATTTAAAACTTATTTAAGTATGTACAATGTACACTGTATATTAAATATTTATATAGTATATAAATTTTATATACGTCTCCAAAATTTAGATTTCATTTTCTAAAATGTTTTAGTCTCAAAATGTTTAAGTCGAAACTTTATTGTCTTTAAACTAGGGTAGCCCGTAAATGTGTACGTCCACGTAAGAACTGATTGGTGTAAACAAAGCGCCAGCATAAAATGTAAATAAAAATGCATGCGAATGACAAATTTGTTTGTGGTTTTGTTTTTAGTACAAATAAGATTCATTTATGTTTTCTGTAGGCGTGGTGAGAGTATATATTTGTTAAGAATGCACAAATTTTTAATTTATGTGACAATAAACGACGAGTAAAAGTTGTGACAAAAGAATTATTTATATAAATGTTGATTTTCCGTATATATAATGAAAATTCATTGTTCATAAATACGACCTACAATCAATTATTTTGGATTTATAAAGGTAACTTTTTAATTTTAATACATAACATGTTGGTATTTATTAATAAAAATTAAAAATAATTTAATATATGTATATTTTTTTAAGAAAAAGGATTAACTGTAATAAGTTAACTAAAACTTGAAATTGGACAAAAAATAATATGCAATCAGCTGGCTATTCCTGTGATGCTAAACAGGAATCTCTCAATATTATAATCAAGAAAAAAACAATAAAGGGTATAGATACATTTATAGAAATAAACTTTATTTAAGAACATCATACAACAATACATTAATAATGATAGATACTATGAGAATAATGTAAATGGCATGAAAATAAATGAGAGTAACAAAAAATCAGAAATCTATGGACAATAAGAATTATGGTATCTTTTCTACAGAAACAAATTATGCCAATAATAAATTTATTAAAAGTGAAATAGTTGCATGTAATAACATACAAAATCATATTGGTGTTTCAATTAAAGGTAATTTTTATGGTAAATCCTACTTTTCTAGTTAATTCTAAATTGTAGTATGGAATTCTTGTTTAAATTTATTATTGAATTGATTTAAATTGAATTAAACTTAAGATGAAGAATGTTTTAAGATATTAAAATAAACATTGAATGTAGTTATAAACATAATAAACATATTAAAATGTGGGTTAATTGTGCAAAAATTATGTTCTTGTATTTTAATAAAATGAGGAGTTATTTGTTCAAAAATTCATAATATTGCTTGTAAACAATTTCATTTTTATTAATATTCTAACAGTGTTAATAATTTCTTGTAGATTTTTTTTTTGCTTACTTTTTATTTCTGTCTGACATTCTGGAAAATTCATACATGTATAATGTACAATATAATATAAAATTATTCAATTTTATTTGTAGATGATAAAAATAATATGGATTCAATGAAACCTGTTGATGTGGTTCCTGGAATTATCACAAACCATAAAAGTAACAATCAAACAGTTTTGCAGCAAACTCTAAATGTTAATATGTTTAAAAATGACAAAGAGAAGGTAGAAATAGTTCCACCATCATCTTTATGTATTTATAATCAAAATATAAATGAAAATGACATTCTTGAAACAGAATGTCAAGTTACAAAAAAACCTAAAATAGATTCAGATTGTTTGTCAAACGAAAAACCAAGAATTTTTGAAAATATTCATGATTTATTTAATACTGAACATGAAAGGCAAAGATTAATTAAAATGTCCCAAAAGGTAAGACTATTTTTTTATAATATTCAGTATTTTATGTATGAAGTTGGATAAAAATTTACTTTGTTGACTATTGTAATTCATTGTTTTCAAATGTATATTGGAACAAAATGAATAAGTATCTTATAAGTATAAATATAGTTTTTTTGAATCGCTACAGGAGAATTCAGAGTACCAATAAATTGCGCATCACAAACTACTAAGTTATGTGCAAATACATTTGCTAAATATGAATTAATATTTTCCATTGTTAAAAAAATTAATAGAATTTTATTAATTGATGAAATAATTGAATTGAATTGTAACTTTGCAATACTATTTGATAATTTAATCTTACTCAGTTGAATTTGTGTGATATCTTATACATTCTACGCAATATAACATTCATTCAAACTTGTAATTTTTTTCACTAGGAATTGATGGACTTAATTATTATAAAATTTACTGAAACAATTTTGATGAATAGTGAAATACGGGAATTAAAAAAACAATTAAAAGATGTGAATCAAAAACAAATAGACAGAAAGAATCAATTCGAACAATTAACAAAACATGTTGAAGATTTTGAATATATAATTAGATGTCATCAAAAAAATATCAAGTGTAAATCAAGCCCATTTGTTGCACCTGGTAAAATAATGCAATCTGTTGCTATACAAACAAGAACAGTAGTAAGTAATTTTCTTTATACTTATTACTCCCATGAATAAAGTTCGTGCTTGGAACATTGAGATCCAAAGATTCTCTTTTTTATTTACAGCGTACAACTTCAAATAAAGTGAGGAAGAATAAAATGGATTTAGCAAAGTCAAAAATAAATGAAAAAAAAAAATAATTTGTTGAAAACTAATGGTTTTAAAAATGAAGATGAAAATCTTTTGTTTACAAAAATGATCAATAATTCTCTAGAAATACATAAAAAAAATAGTGTGTATAAAATATAAATTTATTCTACACATTCATACATACAATACTTTTCTAAGATTTTTTAATAAAATTTTAAATTATAAGTGATAGTCTTACATAGTTGATAATATGTACTATGCATGAAACAAATGTGTCATAATCATAATAATATTTCATAATTATATGTATAATTATGATAGTAAATATTTCAGTTGCCCAAACATGTTTAATATTTATATTGTTCATATTGCAAATTATTCGGAATTATTTGAAGTTTGAATAAACAGTTTGAATTCTTGCCAGGCATAAAAATCAATAAATGTTAATAGTGTAAATTTAAAACATAAGAATATAGAAAAAAATATGTGCAATCGCTGCTAAATATTATTTTGTTACTGTTGTCTCATAATAAGAACCATTAAGGCCAATTGCCGTTATTTTAATGTTAATGTTGTCTCTTTCAAATGTTCTTAATTTATCTTGTTTTGTAAATTTGTTATTCATGCAAATTCACCAATGTTCAATTTTGCTTTTATAAACAATGCTCTAATATATAACAATAAGAAATATAATATAATAATGAACATAATAATGAAGTGTTCAAATGTGTAATAACGATTGACTGTTAGTTAAAACAGATTAATAAATTTCCATTTTTTGTTGGATTACACCAAATTTATTTTGCATTATGAAATACGCAAATATAATAATTAAATTTTAGTTTTTATTATTTTTTTATAATATAAATTATAATAACTGAGAGTAATAATATTTAGATTTTCATTTAATTTAATTTTTGTTATTTAATTTAGACTTATTTCATATTAAATTTGAAACATTTCACTAGAACGACCAAAGCAGTCATTTTGACTGCTGACCTCTCCTTCTAACGCACGGTATTGTAATTCTGATTGTCCTTGTTTAGAAATTGTCTGGTCGTTCTAGTGTTAATACACGTTTAAAAATATATATATATAATTTATATTTTTTTAAATTTAAACCTATTTTTAACATTGTCTTATTCTCGTTAAATTCGAACACTCCCGCGCTGAACATTTGTTGAACGGGTAATAGAGTAGGTGGCGTATCTAAGCAGTACTAGCGGAATCTCGTTCTCGTCTAGTCGCGAGTTTAACTTTTAAAACACGACGTGCGGGAAAACGTGTTTTTACGGTAGTTTTTTTGTCTTTTTTTTTGAGTGGATATGAAATGGTGGCATAAAATATCTCCAAACAATGAAATAGTCGATGTTGTTGTTGCGTGCCGTAATATGCTAAAATAAAACAAATCATGTTTGTTGTTATTTCTTAGAATCGTGAAGTTGAAATCAAACGAAAACAGAAACTGATTGTTTTGGTTCGTAGCTGAAGGTAAATCATAAATCCGTTATTAACTTTGCAATGAAATATTAAGAATATTAATTATCACATTCGTATTACTTTTTCAAAAATTTGTTAAAAACTCATATAAAATGTAATAATGTTACCTACACATAACATGATTTCCAAATATGGCTGCGTAAACACATATTTTTCGTTTTTTTTTTAACTGTGCAAACATTTATCATTATGATTCTGTTTTAAACGATGGAAATGTACATTTTTTTAGTGAAATAAACATATTAAGGTTTATTTTCAATGTCGTTTAACCGTTTAAACTTAAAATTATATTGTTTATCTTTTAACACAAGGACAGGGCAGGTAAATAGCGAAAATCTGCGTGCTTATGAAATTTTTATTGTACCACGTAATAATAGTAATAATAATAATTAATAATAATAATAATTAATAATAATAATAATAATGATTGTAATAATAATCGTGATAATAATGACAATAATAAAATGGCATTAATAATAAAATCGTCGCGACAAATGGTTGCCAGCGATAATATTCGTAAACAATAATCAATAATGACAATGTCAATATTCGATATATTTTTTTTTCTTTACTTTGGCGCGTCGAGCTTCGTAGCGAAAAACGACGTCGCCGCCGTTACGTGAAAAAAAGAAACGAGAAGAATCGAAGGTAACGCTATCGAAAAAGGAAGATATACATTCTTCATCATACGAGAAACGAAAACGAAGACAGTATCAATGTTTCGTTCGTACACTTTTGTTTTCGCTTCTGCGTTGCGTTTAACTTTTGTTTTTTTTCTTTTTTTTTTTTTACTTTTTTGTAATGATACTTTTTGTTCCTTAAGTTCTCGTGTTTACACAATTAATGCAAAATATCCCTACAGTCCGACGAATATGCGTTTTTAGTCGTTCTCTGCTCGATGCTTCTCTTTACACTCTTTGTCCATTCATTCACACTAGTAGTCGGGGATGATAGGGTTGGGGGGGGGGGGGTA
>JABFPN010003167.1:0-19109 GCA_022817305.1 Leptoteleia sp. ZL-2020
CCAACCTCGTCGTACAAAGAGCAAACGATTGCGCACCCCCCCCCTCCCCCCTTACGTAACTGTTTCTTTCGCGTTCGTTCCTTTCGAGCGTCGATAAAGCACAAACAATAAACGGTTCCTAATATCCGAAATATCGTTCCGCGATTGAACGAGGATCGGGCGAAAACGTTAACGGCAATAAAAGGAGAAAGAGATACTAGCCGCGCCAAATGACAATTCCCCGAAAGTGGTACGCGAGTTTTATGAATCGTAAAGTCGCGCGGCGAGCTCTGGCGTGACGTGCAGGTTTTTCCAGACGAAAAACGGAACTCATTTCCGCGTAGTACGCGAGACTTTTTCTTCCATTTCGTTTAGCATAATTAATGTTGGACACTTTGAGTACACTCGTTGGATCGGTTCAAGATTTAAATAAAAAAGAAAGATATATATAATTGCATTTATTAATCAAGTTGATTATATGATTATTTATTTGATTATAAATAATATATTTGGTTTGATCCGCGGAAGAATTTAATTTTTGGCTTATTAGAATTAATTTCAAAATTGGAATTGAGACAAATGTATGGTTAGATCTGAAAGAAGTATTGTTTTAGTCGTAACTTTGGGGACGGGTGTTCAAAACTCCGAAGTAAAGTTTTTTTGTTTAGTTTTTTTTTACGTATATAACACTTGCATGTAAATTTTTAGTATAAATATTTATTTAATGAAAAAAAAAATTAATTTGATTTATTTTTACCTTTATTTAATGGCGATGCCTAAACGGATTCATAGGTATAAATTAACAAAAATTATAAGTCAAGATGATAATTAAATCTTGCGATCGAAGTGTAAATTTAATTAACTGAAAATAAATAATTATGTCAACAAAAATTGCCCGTTGAATCAAGTTGAACTGACGTGACATTCTTACTGCGATTAATTCTCGTTTATATTTTGGATTTAAAAGTCGCGGAGTAAAATTTCCTTTGAATAATATTAAAATTAGATTAAGTTGTATTAATTAAAAATCCTTTCACTGGATTTCCATTTTTAATACACCAAGAGAAAATTAATATATTCATATTTATGAATACGAAAAGTATCTGCAAGTTTTACTGACAAATTTAAAAAAAGAAAAATAACAAGCATATTATATCATAAATAAATAAACAAATGTAAAAAAAGGAAATAATAATTAATCCATAATTCATAATATAACTTAAACATGGCCCGAGGACTATACTTAAAAAAATATTTCATATTTAATAAAATATAACGCACAAAATAACTAAATAAAATAAAATAAATAAATATAGAATAAATGAATATATAATATATATATTGCTTTTTAACAATCGCATTATCTAAGGATAATTCCGGTCGGGGCATAAAAATAAAATGAAACGAAGAAGCAAAAAAAATGGCGAAGAAATAGAAAAACAAGACGCGGTGGCAAATAAGGCCGTCTAATATTTCAAGTCGAGCGTGGCTCGTAATAAGCTGTAAAGTGACTGTTTACAGTAAGCAAAGCACGGTTAGTTTCTCCGGATGTGCGATGGCCTCTTTCTCGCGAGTGGCCTTGCCAGGAATGTACATTTTCTGCGCCTTTCGCCTGGCGCGCGTTGCCCCCCCCCCGCCGTCCTCCCCTCGCGCCGTGACTGCGTTTAAATTTCCCGCGAATTTTCAACGCGCCACTCGCGTTCTCGCCTCTCCGCTCTTTTTCTCTCTCTCTCAGTTTTTTGTTTGGTCCTCGGACAGTCGAAATTCAAATTTCCCGCCGCTGGGAAGCTTTAAGCAAAATTTAATAAATCGAATTTCCCGCCAATTTTCAACCTGTTGCCGACTTCTTCCTATCATTAGACAGTAATTTTAAAGTTTGAAATTCGATTAATCAAATTGACAAAATAATAACAATGTACGTTGATAAAAATAAAACGAAATTTTTTTTATTTTTTTGGTTAAAAACAAAAGAAAACATGTTTTTTTTAAGTTTGGAATTTTTTTTAACACCTTTTACTCCTTAAATTGTAAATATTTTAATGACTTGAACTTGTATTCGGTTCGAAAATCCCCCCCCCCCCCCGACGCTTTCCCAATTCTCGACGTCATTGATAAAATTATCGAATGATTTTAAAGTCGTCCGTCGAGTTCGACTTTATAATGGCGTGGTGAAAACAATGCGCTGTCAGTCAGCCGTCTTTTTCCCCTGGTTTTTAAGTCCGCGTCACCTTGGGCTTCATTGATCAAGCAAAGTTATAAATATGGTAGAAAATGTCCGGTCTTGTGACCAACAATTCCGTATAATTCGTGGCATTGACATCGAAAAATCGATGGTGTTACGCGCCGCCGTGACGTCACCGTATCTTCTGGGAAAGCGAAAAACTCAAAAAAACAAAACAAAACAAATTAATTTTCTGAAAAATAATTTAAACGCCATGAAATGTCAAACTTTATTGTCACTTGTAAATAATAAAAAAAAGTTTGATAAACAATAACATATAAATAACAAATAAGAACACAAACGAAAACAAAGTTAAAGTGGGTGAAATGTTTGTTTACTTATCTTTTTGTTTATTTACTTATTTGTTATTTATATTAAGTCTTTAATTAGACGCTCGCGTGTCGGTGTCGTTGAAATTGTAAACAAATCTGTCGTTACCATTTATTATTGTACGCATATTTATATTTCAATTCTTTTTTATAGCCGCTTGAAAAGGGTCAAATTCTGCGAGACGGATGTGCCCGCTGTATTATTATGTAAACCATTATAAATACAGATGAATAAACAATATTATTTAAAATTGCCTGTTACTGGCCGCAATTATATTCAAGTACACAACTAATTGAACGCGCGCGGATGAAATTAAATTCATAAAAACACAGTGGAAACAGAAATAGAACACAAAACCTCATTGTTGGAATAAAATTATTTCCAAAAATTAAAATCTCAATATCGAAGAAATATTAAAATCATATTTTCAGTTTAAAAACATTAACGGAAATTGTTTTATAACAGAAAGAACTAATTTACAAAATAAAAACAATGTTTGTTATTGTTTTTATTTTTTGTAATATAATTTCTTAAGGTAATTGCACTGGGAGTCAACTTCAGGCGTTACGGAACTAACGTTTGACAGTTTTTTTTTTTTTCGTATTTAGTAATGGTGAAAACGATAGAATAACCCAGGTAAAAATTGATATATGGGAGGGGAAATGGGACAAAATTGTGGTACGCGGGGTGCGTCCCAATTTTCTCGTGCAACGTCCTTGTAATTGGCTCGAATTCCTCGACGCGTTACAATACTACACAGGAAATCGCGCGACCGTCCATGAATGTCGGGACTATCTATTTAATCGGTGAATGGCACGTGTGAGCGCGCTACTGATCCTCGCGAAAACATCGGCCCCCGTTTCGAAGGAAATCGAGTGGCCATGTGACGGCGCGCTTCGAATTCCAGACGCGCAGAAGTCGGTCGAAAATCGCAGATAAGGGCATCCCGCGAATTACCCGGCCGTTAAAAAGTCAAGCGATACCGTGCCGACGGGCGTCATCAAATTATTCAACGATAACGTCGTCAAATGGGATCGGGTATCTCTGTCCTTCTTTATTCTTTATTTCTTCACAGTTCCACGTAGGATGAAGGTGAATGATAATGCTGATAAGAAGCGGGATGATGTAATTTCGGTAAAAGTTGAGTGTCGGGCGTGATTTTGTACAATTTTAAGGATTTAGTATGTTTATCTGGGTTAGTTTTAGAACGCTCGTGTTTTATTAGGTGTCTTGTACTTAACGACGGGTTATTAAATTATTTTTCAATATCCCTTCTCTAATCATCCGATACCCATATGCCAAATAAAAATTCGTCTGGTAAACTTTCTCACAAAAAAAAAAAAAAAAAAAAAAATTAATGGCGTTTTCGAGTTTGCTCAATTAATAAAGGACAACATACCTATTCATATAAATGCATCCTTTTTTAATTGATTGACAATCAAATCCTCCAAAAGTAACTAGGCGTTTCAGCTTTATATTTTAAAAGTGAAAGCATACCGTTGGCTCGACGAAATGTTATCCCTAGAATCCCCTAAATCAGCAAGAGCATTGCAACCCAACAAATCGTCCTACGAATTTAAATTTTCGAAAACTCCCCCCCACCTTCGCAGAGCTACCACCACCAAAAAAATTATCATCCAAACGAACACCAACCATTAATTAGATTTGGGGGGGGGGGGAGGAGGTGGCTAAAAAGCATGAAACTGGGCAGCCAGGACTTACCCATCGCCGTGGACATCTCGACGATCCAAAAACAGGTACAAAGGGTGCGAGGTAAAAAATCCCTAGGCGAGCTTGGCGGTCATCGCTTGGCGGCGCCCGTGGCCGCGCATGGGCAGGCGCGCGCACGTGTTCGTAGTCGCGCGCACGTGACCGGATGAATCTCGGTCGAGACCCGGGGGGGGGGGGGGGGGATCTTTGGCGCTGGCCGCGAGGAACCGGCCAATCCCACGTGCCCGCGGATCGCCGAAAATGACTCGCGCGACTCACCGCCGGGGAAACGATCCGCGGTGGCGATATGTCGAGTGAAGGGGAGGGGGTTAAGAGCGGGAGCGCGCGCGCGCGCAAATTATATAACTCGAGCGGCGCGCGCGGCGGATGTTTTTTGAATCGGCCGTAAGCGCGGCGGCCGTAGTCGCGCACAGCTGGCTGACTTTTGCGACGATTTCGGGCCGATCCTCGGCCGGGCTCGGGTGTCGCGCGGTCGGGAGAGGGGTGGGGGGCGGGCGCCGAAAGGCGATAAATTAGCCGAACGCCGGGGCCAACATATGCTGCGACACTCGGCGCCAAAATTCGGCGCGCGCGATCCCCCGACCGATCCTGGCCGAACAGTTGGGCGCGCACTGTTTGGGCGCCGGCGGACAAACCGATCCGTGCGGCAAGGGAGTGCCGGGCGAAATTTTGGGCGCCAGCTGCACCCGTCGGAGAAACTTCTCCCCGCGGCCGTACCCGTGCTCGTGGCGTGCGCCTTCGCGCGGTTCACTCGGTCGATTTCGCTCGGACGGATCGGCCGCGATCGCTTCGGCACTCGGTCGGCTTTCCTCGTTCACGACGGCGGAGGTAAACACGCGTGTGTCCTGTGGCTGCGAGTGCCACATGTACACTGCGCGCAGCGACGGTCTAGTTACCTTTCCTAGTTACACACGGGAGTAGAGGACCCGCGCGGCGGCGGCTCGCGCGTTGCTCCTTGTCCCACCGGCGCGCGTCCGACGGAGAGGGAGCGAGGGCGCGCGCGTGGGAGTGTTGTTTACGCCGGAGCGTGATCGGCCGGCGCGATCCCTCGCGCGCCAAATTCAAATGGCCCTTCAATTGCGCTCTTTCGTTGCGCCGGCCAATTTTACGACGGGAGTTTCTCGTTTTTAATGACACTTGCTCGAGTGGATAATTAAATGGATAATTTTGCGACGTTAACGTGATTGATAATGCAATTTAATATTGCTTAATTGAAATGCTTTTAGGATAACGCACATTAAAGACAATTGGAAATATAAGTTCAATGATATTTCGAAAACTTGCTAGATTTAATTATTTTTTTAATTTTAACGAATGGCTGGTGTATAATAATTAATTGATAATTAATTGATATGATAATTAAACCACGTGTAGTTGAATTAATTTTGGAAATGCTAAAAATAAAATTAAAATATTCAAAAAAAAAACTAACAATTTATAGAAAATTGAAAGAAAAAAACATTTTTGTAATGCTTTTCTTGTTGGTTAAATTAGATCTTACAAAATGTATAAAATGGAATTCCATTTTAGAAAAAGTGTTTGTCATCATTCTTTGTCATATGTTACTTGCATAAATGACTAACACAAATTCAGTGAAATTGCTGTTCTATCAAATTCTGAACGCATTTACAGATTACTAATAATGAATGGCACATCAGAAGCAGAAATCTTATCTTTTAAGACAACTTTATTTAAATCTAAACGAATAATAAAAAAAAACGTATAAATAAATTAATAAAACTGATTTAATTTTTTAGTTTAAAATGTCGTTCCATTTTACCAACATCAAATTCTATACTACATATTCAATATTTATAACACTAAAGAGTTTGCAAAATTAATAACAAAATTGCAACACAACACGACATATTGTAAAAGCATTCGGATCAACGCCATCATTAAAATTAATCTGCATCGCTTAACTGTTTTACAATCTTTCTATGCTTAATACTTCGGCATTATTAAATGTAAATATTAATATATTACATTACATAATAAAAAATACACTAAAATTATAATTGAAAACATCTTTTTATGAATAATAAAACACAAAATTATAATACACATTCTATTATTTAAAAATAATGAATAAAAAAAAAATATAAAGAGTACAACAAAATAATTATACAGTGAATTTGTTTTGTTTTAATTTAAACAATTTTCACAAATTGTTATTTATTAATCAAAATATCTTCCAAGTGAATCTAAATTAATTGTAATGACGATTTTATTAACAATTGCTTCTTAAATATGCTAAGAGAATGCCACGTATGAAAGCAAAACTAACGAAACTAACAAAACTAACAAAACTAACAAAACTAACAAAACTAACAAAACTAACGAAACTAACGAAACTAAGTAAATGCATTTTCTATGAAATATTTATTCATTAATAAAGATATAATCTCAAACGATGTCCATATCCTAAATGCTTTCCCGTAAACGCCAAAGGATTGCCACGAACGAAAACAGCTGTTTTCAATTACAAAACCCGACTCGTTACGACAATCTGTGTAAAAGTTCGTCGGCGTTTACACGGACGGGTCGCAAAGTGGATTAAGGCTGCCCGTGCAAAGTAACCTGTTGCAACAACGGATCCGCCGTCGTGGGCGGGGAGGGGTAGGCGATCGGGGTGGAGGAGTGGGGGGGAGCAGGGCGCTAACGGCGGAGAATACCAGCGACATTGTTTGCGATCAAATATGATTACTCGACGCTAAACGACCGTCAACGCAGAAACGTGCCACGACGCGCCGTTTACACCGACGCGACGCAACTGTACCAAGATAAATCCCAAGACTGCAACGTCGACCGTCGTCAAATAACGAACTTTCCCCCCCTTGAGAAAGGCAAACAAACGACCCATTCGGAAAAGATTTTCCCGAAAATATTGAATGTTTCATTTCTCTCTTTCCAAGTTATCATTAAACCGAAGAAGAAAAAAGAAACAAATCCTCTCAAGATATTATAATATCATTTTTCGAATATACTAAGGAACAACATATGGCACGTAACCAATCCGAACAATTTCTTAAACTGAAAAAGGACGCATTTACACGAAAGCAATTCGTTCCGTCCTTTTTCAATTTAAGAAATCGTTCAAGTTGGAACACGCCAACGAAAGGGCAAATAAACTTGAATTTCTCTCTCGAAGCGAAGGGAAAAATTCAGTCCATCTCTCTCCAACCGACGTTGAAAACTTGAAAAGGCATCACGTTCCAAAAATTGACTGGCAATAGTGCGTAAGTGAGACAAACGTATACAATTTAATAAGCCGGAAGAAGATGGGAGGTACCATCGATGAATTTTTCGAACCTGGCTTCATTTGTGGGACGAATTCCAAAACACCGTTTACACCGCGCGACGGAAAGTGATTTAACGGAATTAACCGAATTTAAGCGGTCGTTAATTAATAAAACAAAAAAAAACAAAAAAAAAACAAAAAAAACAACACCGATCTCGGCGATTTCGCTGGAATTTACGTCAACTGAATAAACATTAGGATTGATAACGAGTCGAGATCAAGTTTGGCAGTAAAAGCGGTTGAAAATTGGCGCTAAAAACGAAATCGAACGTGGCATTGGAACGATCCGTGAAATCAGTCCCGTCTGACATAACAACGATTAACATAACAATGTGGGATATTGGTTTATGGCGAAGCACCCACATTCGCGCTTCCGCTACGGACATTGAAATTATTAATTATCGCTCCGCGGCTTATCGATGAATCATCGATTGTTTATTCCCTGCACGCGCGCTTCTTTAATACATATTTAACAACTTTACAGATCCTTCTTTTTTTTTTCTTCTTCTTCTTCTTCTCTCCTACTTTGTTGAGGAGTGGGAGAAGGAAGTCGCGGTTGGTTATGTAATTTGGGATTATATATAATCCAGTCGTGTACAATTTTTTTGTATATAAGTAAATAATAATAACATATTTAGGAAGATGTTGAGTAAAATATTGCAACTTTCAAATTAAATGTATATAAAGAAGCCAAATGGGGTTATGTGAAAAAGTATTTAATTATTATTACATATAAATTATTATATATAAATAGTAATAAATTATTATTATTATTAGTATATATTTAAGAAAAACGCAACGTTTTTCAGAAATTAAAAATATTTAGAATATTTTAAGTGAATTACAGTTATATTGAGAGAAATATGACAGAAAAAAATTACTGCTTTTTAACTGTATTTCAGATATATATTTGTCTTTCGCTAAAAATTGTTTTAAAAGCAAAGAAACTAACTTTAAATGTTATATTTGTAAATAAAATAGTATTTTTTCCCTATCAAAACACTAAATTTTTTCTTTTTTTTTTTCTCAGTGTATTCTCATAAAAGTTATCTTTTTCGAAATTATGTCACTATTTAGATATTAGGTTGAAATCTATTTCCAAAAGATAACCTTCTGACAATAGTAGCAATGCATAAAAACTTATTTAAAAAAATTCTAAATATTTACACTTTGCGTATTTACTTCATTGGAACGCTTGCATGTAAATTTCACAATGTAATTTTCTATATAAATTAATTAATGACAAAATTAACTGGGAAATTTTGTTGAATGAATTGAAGTTTAACATTCCACGTGTGAGAACCAGGTCTAAAAACATATTTTTTATTGGGGCATACAACTGGAAACGTACAGAAAATAATATCTTAGAGGCTGTAAATATGCGAATCATTTGGAAATCCCCAAAAATGAGATTTACAACCTGGTCAATAAATCCATTCTACAATTCAAGTAACATCTTCTATACATAAATAAGTTAACATTCCCATAAAAAATTAAATTCTAACCCAACAAATTATGAAAGAAATACTATAATAAATAATTTATTCCAATAAATCTATAAAAATTCCAATAAATTTATAGGAAAAAGTACTTTATTTTGCCATTTATTTCACATTTTATTGTACGTTCATAAATTATCTTCTGAGGTTGGAATCCAATTTATCATGGTAAAATTAACTCTTTATTTTTCTACCTGCAAAAAATGAACATAAACCATCTATTGCTCATTTTAAATATATATTCTAATAATCCAAAGGACTTTGCAGCCTCTAAATACAAATAAATAAATAGACAAATAATTTGCGTGGCATTTAAAAACAACTTATACATTGAACCAACTTAAACTCTATTCTAAAAATAAATAAACACATTGAATTAAGTATAAAATAATACAATTATACAATTGTATAGTTTATTTTATTAATAAATGCAATTTTTAAGAAACATGACAATTGGTTCCGTATCTTCTTTTTTTTTTTTTTCCTTTTTAATGACATAAGGATGTCACACTGAGAAAAAAGTAATAATAAAATTGAAAACAATTTATACATATTTGAGGATATCTCTGAAGAGTGACAAAATTTTACTATTAAAAATAGTAAAAATGATAATTATCAAAGCAATTTGTAATACTTTTCTACTAATATTTACTAAGTGACTTTTAAATTTTACTATTATTAACAGTAGAAATAATTACCTTTCCAATGTATCCCCAAATTGATACGAAAAATAGTAATTTGTGATATACCTTTGTTCTCGGTGCATTAAATTGAAATTAACCCGGGGAAGGTGGAAGGAATCAATTTTTCAAGGGAGGAAAAATTGATAAATAGGTTTAAGCGTGTAAACAAGGTAAAGTGTGGAATTTGGTCGCGTTGGAATCGCCGCACGTCGGCCTAAGCGCGCCGCGAACAAACATTAACAAGATAGCAGAAGCCACAAAGGAGCTCGCAATTATTCCAGTTTGTCCAGACGCCCTCGCGACCGATATTTTAATAACCTTAACCAGACGACAATCTTTCGTCCATTTGGCGCTTGATAATCTTTTTAAATCTGACTGAAAATGTATATATGTGCGACGCCAGGCCATACGTATAACGCAATTTAATAATAATAACAAGTTCTTTGTCTTTGGGTCGGTATCGCTCAGCTGACTAAAATCAGCTCTGACACAAAGTTATAAGCGTACTTTTATTTCTTTTTTCAATTCCTTTTGCGAGCTAAATAATGTAATTTAATTTAATCTAAAATAATATTGGATATCAATATTGTTTTGGTGTTAATTATGATTTTTATCCCTTATATTTTTATTAATTTATTAAATATAATATATAAATTGTTGGTAATAATGTAAGGGTAATGAAGTTAATATTATTATCTTTAGTTTGGGTTATAATTAATTATAATAATCATCCAAGCGTTTGACAAGTCGATTAAAATTCTAAAACGTTGATATAATTGTTATTATTATCGTTGCTCAATAATTTAACCAACTGTTGTTTCTTATATTAATTTTTTAAAGTGAAAAATAATTCGTTTTAAATTGTATTCGTTTAAAATTTCATTAAATTAAAAATACATTTTACCAACGATGATAATTAATGAAATTAAATGGGTTATATGAAATTTGTTAGCAGTGAAAATTTAATCGTTTAAATTAAATAAAAATAAATTAATAAGCGATCAAAATAAATGACTTATTAAGTAGGAAAACTTTGTCGAAATCAGTGTTAATTTCATGATTATTAGTATCACGAATATTTGGTAAAATATCAATTAACGTGTAATGAAATTCAATATCTTGCACAATCCTCCACGAGATTGTAACGAATCGCCAAATAACTGTCGAATAAAATCCAAAATCATCTCAAATTTATTAATTTTTCACCGCCACATCTCGCCACGAATCCGTCCTTCGATGAGTTTCAAAAATAATTTTAATCGCAAAATAAAAATAAACATAAATATAAACATAAACACAAACTTCTTTAAACAAATGAAAAGAAGGAAAAAAAAAGAGTGAACAGAAAAAATTCCTCAAAACGCCGAGATTAACCAAAACTCTAGTTAAAAACAAACAAACCGCAAAAACCCGGAATAAAACAGCGAGCGAAGGAAAAAAGGGAGAAAATAAACGAAAAAAAAAGAACTTGAAAAACACCCAACAGATGGGAAACGTGCAAGAAAGTGGCAGGGGAAAAAAAAAAGCCAGCACAATTGACTCGAGTAGTACACGCATAATTGAAACGTTAAATGTGGTCGACCTAACCTCAAAACGTCGATTCCAACCAATTCAACGATATTGTTTAGCGGAAAAATTGTACCAAATGTCCACTGCAACAATCGGGCACCCTTTATAAAATCACCGCCCGCCAAACATCGCGACAACAACGACAAATGATAAAATTAAGGGATGAAAAAGAAAGGGAAACGATAATGTAAATCGTGGGACAGGCGGGGAGGGGAACGACGGCTGGGGGGAAGAGAGAGAGGGGGGGGGGAACTAAGAAAGGGACATATATCGGATTAAAATGTAATACAAAATTGGAAATAAGGGGGTAAAGTGTGGTATAAAATGGAACAATAAAGGGAGAGCAAAGATAGCGGGTGCGAGAGAGAAAGTGGGTATAGAAAAAAAGGGAAAAAAAAGGAGCGAGACTTACCATGTGCGGGAAGTCCTCGGGTGGCGATCGCGCTGTAAGGGGTGGCGTGCTGCGGCACGGGCGGTTGGTTCACCGCGACGTAATGCTGGGGCGGTCCGAGCTGCTGCGGATGGTGCAAATTGTGGGGCTGCTGCTGCCCCTGAATGCCTTGTAGATGATGTTTGCCCTTGCCTGGCATACTCATCGCACGTAAACCTGCGAACTAAAGTTCCGCGTTGAGACGCATACCAGTGGAAACATACGGGCCGAGAGAGTTCCTTCCGTCGGGGGGGATCCCGCCAAAAGCACCACCTTCGTTGGCGCCGTTCGCGCGGTACTACGTCCGTCTCTCTCGCTCGCGCTACCTCAAACGCCCCGTCTCCCTCGCGCTATCCTCGCCGAACCTTTAACCCCTTTTTTCACGCTCCCTTCCCGCTTTCCACCGTGCCTTTTTCGAGGTTAGGTGCGCGCGGGATCGCGGCCTGTTACGGTCGGGATTGTTTCGAGGTTAGGTTCAACCTCGGACGGTCGCGGTTTCGCGATCCAACCCGGACTTGCCGTCCCTTTTCCCCGTCCCCTCTTCCTTTCGCCCCGCGATTAATGGCGCGATTTATTCCGGCTCGGTTTCTCGCTCTTCGCGTTTCCTTCCCGGTTTTGTGGGGCCTTTCAATTGCGTTCTCTGCGGCGTGGCGATTCGGGCGCGCGTGCTATCCCGATCCTGGCACAGATCGAACTGAACTGAACTCAGTAACGGAAGGAACCAGGGCTACCAGGGTCGCGACTCGCGACACCTAACGCCGCGACTCGACCCCGCCACTTTCGATGACGTGGCGGCGCATCGCTTTTTCCCTCTTTCTTTGCCCAATGGCGTAATACGAATTGTAACATTTCTGAGATTAACACGGGACGCAGATAAGTGCGTCCTTTGTCATTTTTTCCCCCCTCGCGATTACGTTTTGTTTTTCATCCTCCTCTATTCGATATTATTATTTACTTATTTATTCGTTTTTTTTTTTTTTTTTTTTTTTTTTTTTTGAAATGGATACCAATTGGAATTTTTGCATATAGGTTGAAATTAAAGCGGAATTTTAATGAGTTATATTTAACGACGAATTATGTTTTTTAAAACGTGAAAATAATTTCAAATGAAACAATTGACGCGTTACGATTTGCGTATTAGGAAAAGATTTTTCAGAAAATATTAAGTCATGCTTCATTTCTTTCTTTCATTGGATGAAGAAGAAGAGACAAAGTCTTACGAGATGTTGTAATGTTACTTTCCGAATACGCTTGAAGGGTTTAAGGGAATAAAGGGCGGTAACGGCGTGTCACTCTGGCATAGAATGCGTTCTTAAATGCACCATTTTTTACATTAATTAATTTAATTCGAATAATTAATTTAAAATAAGTAACTTGTTTAATTAATTACATCTTAATTAATCTTAATTATACAATTGACATTCATTTAATTAATTAATTACATAATGTATCAATTGAGTGTTTAATAACGCATTCCGCGTGCAGAATAATATGCCGTAAGGATTCAAAATTCCGCGCGAAATTCGCTTTAGTTAACTCGCATATTCGCGGATGATTTCGCGGAAATATTATATTGATGTTTCGTTTCTCTTTTGTAAGATAAAATTAAATGAAGAAGAAAAGGGACAAATCATCGCAAGATATTATTATGTTCGTTTCTAAATACGTCAAATAAATCGAACTGTAGTTTGTTGTTTTTTTTTCAAAAACAACGCCGAATCCCGCCATTGCGCAATCGAACGAATCGAATTTTTCGAGTATTCGCGATCCTTTTAATTCGACCTTTCTCCCTTTTTTACGGAATAATATTATCAATGCGATTAACGTTATTTAATGTTATGTAATATTCAATTTAAATTATTAAAATATTAAATTTTTCATTCATAAATTCTTAATTAATACTAATTAAAATATTCAACAAAAAAAAAAAAAAATAAAATATTAAAAAATAAATAATCGATTAAATTAATAAATCGTTTAATTTACGTATCGACGTTTTTGTAGAGTTTTCGTATCATCAAATCATTTATCGTAAAAAAATTGTGTAACATTTTTTGTGTATTCTTTTTAACATTTTGATAAAACGAAAAATAAAAATTCTTTTACAATATCTTAATTTAAAATCATTCTTTTAGGGTTTCGTAAAGTAGGTGTTAAACTGAATTCCCAAAAACTAATTTATTTTAAGTTAATTATTAATTTATTCTTAATTAATTTCTATTTCAATTAAGTATTAATTTACTTTCAAATCAATGACTCAAAAGTTTAATATAAATAAAACAAAAATACAATATAAACGCAATTATGATTACGTTGCAATTTAAATTTTCCCACACTTTCCGGATGACCAGAAGTCGGCCGATTCAACGAAACGTGACATATTTCAATGCGTTAAAAAGTAACCCTTGGCAGGTCGAGCAATGTTTGCAAATACAAAAATTCATTAACCATCGAACGCGCGAATTTTCCATCATTTCCCATCGATTCTCAATCATCCCTTTTATAATCCAGTCACAAAAATGATACACAGTCTTTTCATCATAAATTCATCCGGGTGAGTTGTTACAAAAACACCGAAATTTTCGAGGTTACACGAAATACCTCAAAACATATTTCGCACTTCACTCAATCATATTTATTACCTTGTCTTTCAAAATATTATTGCACCGCTTTATTTATTAGTTTTGAAACTTTTTTGTTATGACAATCAATTTCTAACCTCACAAAAATTACTCGTAAATATAAGATCTTATTCAACATTAATCATATTTATAAACTTGCTCTTGAATTTTTATTATTACTGTAGAATATAAAAAGTATTGTTTTGTTTTTGTTTTTGTTTTTTTTTATAATTTTAAATTTGACTTAAAATTACAGAGATGTTTT
The DNA here is from genome assembly GCA_022817305.1 of Leptoteleia sp. ZL-2020. Classification (NCBI taxonomy): domain Eukaryota; kingdom Metazoa; phylum Arthropoda; class Insecta; order Hymenoptera; family Scelionidae; genus Leptoteleia; species Leptoteleia sp. ZL-2020. Next base: position 14,630 of record JABFPN010003167.1, read on the forward strand.
CATGGAGAAACACTGGAAAAGTCCGGTCGCAAGATCGCTGTGCGATTATTTTTTTGATCAGCAAAGAAAGGTCTTGAGACCAGAGGATACTCCCCCAGTGATCGCCACCCCTCATCATTATTTAATTAGTATTTATCGGTGCAATATGTTCTTCGTAGCGGTGTGCATGACTGAAGGTATGCAAAAAACCTTGTCTTAAAATAAAAAATAAATAAATAAAGCTAGTCAAACTGAAAGGAATGATGACATTTATGTCAAATTTAGGGTTGATTAAAGAAATAAATATTATTTTTTATTTTAATTTTTTTTATTTTAATTATTTAATTAATTAAAAATAGAATTGTAATTAAAATAATTAAAGAAAAAATAGTAGATATAATAATAAAATTATATTAGAATATTAAAAGAAGGATGGTACTGAAAATTGAAACGTTTTCAAAGCAAAAAATGTAAGAAGCTTTGTTTTTATTTTATATTTGCCTCCATTTTTATGCCCTTTGGATATAAATAAACAATGTTATTCTTTTTGTTTCATTAATTTAAGTTTCATTCTTGAATTGTACAAATGAAATAATTAAAATTAAATATTAATATTCAAATAGAACATTTAAAAAAAAAAACAATTGTTTTCATAAGAATACAATTAATAAGCAAGTTTCTATCACTAATTAAAATTAGTAAACTTTATATTATTTATTAAATAATTTAATATGTATTTTAAAGATAGGTTTAACAATTTATATACATCTGTATATACAAACAATACAAAACAAGAAAGTTTAATTTTGCAAAGAAAGTTCAAATTTAATATTAAGAAGTTATATTAAGTGATATAGAAAGTTATATATTCCTTATACTTGGGATATATTGAATAAACAATAATAAAAAGAGAAATATTTATGATAGTATTTGCAAGCAAATAACTTTAATATTTCTGGAGATTTGGGTTTAAAGAAAAAAAAAAAAAACAATGTTATACAAATTTAAAATCTCATAAGTTATGGGTGATTTAAATCAATGTACAAATATCCTTTTCACTTATTAACTGGTCATAAAGGCAATTTTATGGTAGCTAAATAATGCGATTGTTTGTACTGCTATTGTACAGAAAGACATTTGAGTAGATTTGGTAGCAAAAGTCTTTTATAATACGACCATATTTCTGGCCAATGTGGAATAAATCTGGGAAATTTTTTTTTGTTATTAGTATACATATATTATTATTATATATAATTAATAAATTACGATCTACTAACATTTAATGTTTCAAAAACACATATTTCTCAAATATTTCAGTCAAACCTAATGGATTTACTCAATTTAATGATTAAATTGAATCTTTTATAAATTTTAATATTACAAGCATAAATCTCTAAAAATATAACACACTTAAATGCACATTTATTTATACAACTAATTTATGCGACATTAAAAATAAATTGCCAACTCTTTACCAGTTGGGTTATTAAAAATTAGAGATATAATTATTAATTTTCAATAAAAAAATTCATTTGATTTAACATCGACGCTATCATTATTATGATTATTAACGTTCATTTATAATCGTTGGCAATTATTATACATTGCATAAATTATTAACCAATTATTTCGAGTTTTATTTTAATTTATATTTTTAATAATTGTTTAATATTCATAACATTAAATAACAAAATGAAATAATCATTAAATTAAGTAAATTATATAAGATAACTTACGGTTCCTTAAAGATTGATGACAAAAAGAAAGTAATATGACACAATGGATTTGTATTTTGTGAGTTTTGCAGCTAAGATGTTTCCAGTTGTGGTTCAAAAGTTTCACTGAAAATTTCTTGTGTGCCTTGCTGGTGACATCGGTTATCCACAACAGAAATCAGAATTAAAGTCTCGAGTTTTGGGGCGTGCTCATTAGCTCGAATGGATTAGAAATTTTATTTGCAAATGTTACCCAGCAATAAGGAAGTCTTTGAATAGTTGGATAAGTTCATTCATGCTTGTATATGTATCAGCTTGAATGAAAGAAAGAAATTTGAGGAGAAAAATTGCAAGAAAGAGGAAGAAAAATTCTATTCTCCTTCCCAGTAAATGAGATATTAAAAATTATTCAAATGCACGAATCTGTATTAAAACATTTTAATCAATGTCATATTTCTAAAGTTCTTAATAATTTATTTTTGAAATTTGATAAAGTTTATCGTATATCAAAAATGGTCTATACATTTTATAAAAATGATTTCAAAAATGCAATATTTATAATGTAAAAAGTTATATTTATGCAAATAAATGGGGACTAATAAAATAAATTATTAATAAGTAGCCATGCAAAAAAATTGATATAGGTTTGCTATATATGCCAACATATATGCCACCTATATAAAATTTTTTCATTGGTACTGATATATTAATTACTTCGATTAAAAATATAATTCTTATACTTGAAATAATGTAATTAATTATAAGAAAACAGTTTTTTTAATTCAGCAAATTTTAAATGCACATGTATAATAATTTTAGTTAAAAGATATATATTTTTTTACTTGTTTTATTATTTCATATATTATTATCTAAATTATAACAAATATTTAAATAAAAAAATTCATCATTATTATTAAAATTATGAAATTAAAATCAATTTATTCATTATTTAAATTTGTTATAGCAAATTAACACCTTGCAAGGTAATCTACTGGTAAAAATTAGAATAAAGTTTGAAACGAACCTTTGCTTTTGCAATAAATTATATTTTACGTTTGTTTCATAATGTTTGATGCGCAAAGCATATTAATGTATTTATAATAACATAATTGTTACACATTTGATTGCATTTTGTTATATAAATAGAAATTAATTTGAACTTATTTCAAACACGTGTTTTATTACAAACATTATTGAATTGTTTTTTCAGTGGAATATAATTTATAAGTTTGCAAATTTAATATATTATTAAGTTATAAATTTTAAATTTTAAATTATTATTATTTATTATTTAAAAATTATATACTTCAATGCAAAACATTGCGCAAATTTTAGTAGTTTCTAATTATTCCCCATTTACTCAGGGATAAAAGTATTCAAAAATTATTCTTGCATCCAAAAACAAGCATTGCAACACTGCAAAACAAACATTGTATTTGTACTTTCGTTTAAGACAAATGAAATTTGATTTATGACTTTATGGGTAAATAAGAGGGCAACAAAAGATGGGAAATTTGTGAAGCAGGATTAAGAAAAGAACAATAAAAATGTTCTTTTACTTCAATAAACATGTTCAAATTACCATTGACAGGAAAAGGATTATGTACATATTTTAAATTTGAATTGTTTCCCAATTTCAATGTTTCGCTAATCGCTTTCTTCTAACAATTGTATTGCAAAAATTGTGAGGGAAAATTTAAAATAAACTAGAATGAAATTGTATAATTAGAATTAAGAAAAATTTATGATGAAAAAGTATAATTATTTCATTAAAAGCATTATTATTATTATGTAGAGTTTCAAAACCCTTTCATTAATTACATTCTAGTTAAAAAAAAGAATGAAAAATTTACAATTTATATATATATATAATAAATTTTACAATATATATAAATATATAAATATTTTTAACTGGCAAGATGAAAATAAAAAAAAAAGTAATATAAATATTTTGTTTACAGTTCCACCATTATTTGTGATAGAATTTTTACACCGAGTTGTGGACACTTTTAAGGATTACTTCAACGAATGTACTGAGACGATAATTAAAGAAAATTACGTTGTCGTCTATGAATTACTAGACGAAATGCTGGATAACGGTTTCCCGTTAGCGACCGAATCGAATATTTTAAAGGAGCTCATAAAACCGCCAAATATTTTAAGGACAATTGCAAATACGGTCACTGGCAAATCAAAGTATGACCATTTATTATTATTCTCATATATTACAAAAGATTACTTATGCTAATAGTATACTATACTACGTATTAATTTATTTTTAATGTAATAGTAATTATTATAATTTATTGTACTAGTACAACTCTTTGCAAATCAGATAAATTATTTTGGCACATTCAAAATGTGTACCAATTGTTTATAAGAAGAATATCGTTTGTTTCATAATTATAAAACTGAAACCATTTTTTCGTCAACTTTTTTTTCAATTCATTTTCAACATGTAATTATATACTGATAATTCAATGCAAATAAAATTATAATTTTACGAATTAAGGTGAAATATCGGTACTATTCACGGAGTTAGTGTCTTTTGATTTATAATTGTTTAAATGAGACTTAAAATTCGGCCAACGTACGTCAATTCTACACTGAGAAAAATATAACAGAAAAAATTACTGTTTTTAACTGTATTTGAGCCACGTGTCCGTCTTTTGATAAAAATTACCGTTTTTTAACAGGAAAAATTTCGGTTTTATCTATAAATATGACATTTAAAACTAGTGTATTTGCTTTTAAAGAACAGTAATTTTTATTAAAAGACGGACATG
>JABFPN010003168.1:0-19105 GCA_022817305.1 Leptoteleia sp. ZL-2020
CCCCTTCGACCCCCCCCCACCTCCCCCTCCCTCTCTCGACCCACCGCGAGTTTTTATAATACAAGATATTTATATTCTATTGGAACGTCGGCAACGCTTGTCGCCGTTACTGAAAGTAGCAGACATTGACTTCTGGCGTGCATTAAAAGAGCGCGCGTCCCTCTTTTTTTGCCCCGGCATGGAATTCGCTCGGCTTTAAATGCGCGCGGAGCAGTTCGCGATCGAGCCGCCGTAATGAAGATATTAGCGCGTTTCGATTTTGTAGATAACCCCGGGCTATTAATAGAGCGCGCCGCTATTTTATACCGGTTCGTTGCTATTCAAGACCCCGCCGTGTTTGCGCATTATTTTTGTTACTCGGAGCGGACGTGCGCGAAACATTGAAATTGTATTGATGCGAGCGCGCGCGCCCGATTTAATCGCGAATTCATGCTCGAGAAATGTTGCGTTCGGCGTCAACGTTTGGGTTTGCGAGTTTAAAGCATTGAAATTGATGGTTCAATCTGACGTTATTTCAATGTCAAAAAAAAAAAAAAGAAAAGAAAAAAGGAAGAAGGGAAAAAGAAAAAAGAAAAGGGAAATGAAAAGAAACGATGTTGGGAGGATATTGCATTGCTTCAAAAATTACTGTCTTAAAGTTGATGAATGAACCGATGTATCACTAAATCAGTTACCATTGATGCACGTATTAACATGTAAATTTAACTCGACTGTTGAACAAATGGAAAATAAAAGTTGCAAGTGAAATTAAAGTGTGTGAGAAATAAAATGTTAATGCTTTTGATGGGGAGGGGAAGGGGGGGTTATATGATGTGACAATGAGGCGCTATTCTAAAGATTTATAAACTTTAAAGCAGTAATGAAGTTGTATTTATCGAGCTTTAAACTTGAAACTCACTTAAAACGTCACTAAAATATAAAAAATCTTCCTTCTAAATTAGCATTTTTAGATTGACATTTTAGATTAACGCTTTTAGAAAAAGATTCTAGTAAAATTTAAAAATTTCATATTAATTAAGGGTCATTTGCGAAACATGAATATTTTTACTATTAATAATAGTAAGTACGATAATCGTAAGGACAATTTTTAGTATTTACAATTTAAAAGCTGCTACATAGCTTTTAAATTTTACAACTATTTACAAATTTTTATTATAATTATTGCAGTAAATATAATAATATAGAATATTTGCTATTATTTATAAGCAAATAAAATTTTCCAATATATCCTTAAATTGGTATAAAAAGTAGTAATTCATGATATTACTTTTTTAAGTGTTGCATCGCAAAAATGAACATTCGTAGTAGCAGTTGATGGGCTCGAAATTATCAATTACTTTAATCGATAAGAAATGAAGATGGATAAAGAGGAAAACAATTCGACTCACCGAACACAATGTACAGGGCGATGCCGCCGATTCCTAAAAGCGCCAAAATTACGATTAAAAGAAGAATGATGGATCTGGTACAACCGGATCCATCGAGAGGATGTGCTAAATGTAGAGTCCATCCGTGTCGGTTTTTCTGTAGTCGAGCTGGATGGGGTGGCGGTTCCCCTCTCACACTGCGGCGCAGATTAACCCTATTTTGCGATGATGGAGTATGCGTTCGCACCGGGAGGGAATAGGCCCTCTGCAATATAAAAACAAAATTATCATATTTCACACGAAGATGAATCTTAATCGTCGCCGAGTTTCACATCGAGACACCTCGGCGTATCGATTTATAATTTAAATTAATACGTTAACAATAAATATAATAAAAAAAAATTGTTCTCGTGCCTGTCATAAAAATTTTTAATTTTTAAATTATGACATTTCTTTATTCGATTACTACTCGATAGTAATAGTAATAATAATATCGATTAAACTTTATGTAAAAAAAATTATTTTGTATTGTCCCAGTATCACAATTATACCCATGAAAAAATTTTTAATTTAACAAAAGGTTTTTTCCTTTATTTTCGACTTTTCGACAAAAGTGCAATACTATTTCCTGCCATTCGTCTTAATAACATAATTTCCCAACGACAATCCACTTATTTATTTTACCCGCAATTCGACTTCTTCTTTACCTCGAGATCAGTCATCGATAAAGCATTCTTTGTGTCTGGAAAAGAGTCGTCTTTCTATTTCGTTGGTTTCCTCGACTTCTTTTCGCCTCCACTTTGTAGTTTCGAAGGCTCGGTTTTTGCGCTCTGCGTCTGGTTAAATTAATTTCGGATGAACAAGTGGCGCGTCAACGCGTGACAAGCCGCTTGCCGGTAAATCCGGGTCGGCGTCTTTTGCCAGCGACGTCGCGACGTCGCAAAGTACCAGTTCCGGCCGTCTATAGATAGGCATTTTCCGCTTCCGATTGTTTTATTTCAACGACACTCGGACGAACGAAACTCCAACGCGAATCTTCGGGTATTCTAATTAAGTTCCAACTTAGTAATGACGTTATTTCCGATTTTAATATTTATTTATTTTGCTGTATTAATTGTGATGGAAAAGAAGAATGAAACGGTTTTAAAATTCGAGGTACACTAAGTGAAAAAAATATCATTTTTTAATAAAAAGTTTATTAATTTGGGATTATACTTATAGAATATTATTATATGGAAAATTAAATGATTGAAATTTGTTAACCCTGATAAAAATGAAACATATATGGTCCATATATGTTTTTACTTAATCAATACGTATTGCATCGCGTAATAAGAATAACGAAGAATAAAAACAACTCGTGCGTATCGACAAAAGTTGTAGAATATAATTAAAGATATTTTAGAAAACGGCAAAGTCAATTGTATAAATTTCTACAGCCGAATATGAGTATCGGTGCGTGGGCGTGGCTGATACGAAAGAAGAGAAAAGAAACGAAATTTATGATCTTATGAATGATTGAATAGAATGCAAAGAATTTAACTTTTATGATGTCCTTAATTTTTAACAGAGTCCGGTTAAAATTTGACAGCCGTCATAACCGAACAGACCACATATATTTATCGGTAACCGGTCAAAATAACCTTTGACAAAATAATCCCGACAAAAGAAACCCCTGACAAAATGCCTTTTGACAAAATAATACTGGCAAAAAAAAATTGTCCGTATAAATTTCCACGTTCAAGGTTAGTTTAGTCAATGTTATTTTTTAATATAAAATTTCGTATATATGACCATTGCATCGGTGATTTATGTTTATCTACACAAGGTATTATAAACATTATAAACTCGAAGAAAAGAAAATTAATTTACTTATCAAAAGATAAACGAAACGAGACTTGCCGTGGTGATCTTAAAATGAGAATGTTGCAAAACGTAAACGTGACGCATTAAAGCGAACGAGCGAGATGATAAAAAGGTAAATATAAGAATGGCACCTGAGCGTGTCGCACCGGTAGAATAACAAGGGCGCACCAATTATAACGACGGGGAGCGCAGCGCGGGAAATTCGAAGCGAACGTGACAACGAGCGGAGCGTTTGCGTTTGGTAAGGCCGCGGCGGGTTGGCACCGTGCGGCTGGCGGGCGCGCACGCGAATACCGGCGAGCGCCGCGCGTATTTTCGAATGACATAATTCTCGGCACCGAGTCGATATTATCCGCGGGAATGCACCGTGGAGGAGGCACCGAGAGTCACGAGAGCGCGTCCACCGGCGCGTTCGCCAGCACCGCGCATTAAAAGAAGCGGCCGGGGCATCGTGACACGTGACCGTCAGACTGAGCTTCGTGCAAAGTGGGATCGAAGGAACGAACGGCGAATAAATTGACTCGGACTCGCTGCACTTCCTGCTTCGTCCTGTCATCTTTTATTTAATGCACACACGTGTGACTCGCGGTGGTATATTCCTAATTTTTCGTTATCGTCGTGGAAAACGCCGGACGATGGTCCCGCTGCGAAGACTTTGGCGAAAATATCGCGTGTTTACTAAGTCTTCCTTGCTCTCGTTTAGACTGCTGCGCTGTTACGTTGCAAATAATACTTAACACGGATTGTAACGATATTTTCAACTTTCTTTTTTTTTTTCACTTTTTTTATCAATTATGTCGATTTCGTTAGTAAAGGTGGGGTGTTCCATATTATATGAAATATCCCGTATAGGAATTGATAAACGGATGAGTACTGGCACAGTATCAATAAGCGTCGGGCAACCGTTGGCAACTGAATGTAGGTCCAGTTCGAAAATGAATATTTTTTTTTATTAATATCTAGAGAGTATATAGTTGTACTAACAATTGTGTGCCAATATAGTACCAGTTATTACTAATTTTTGTACATGGGATAAATAAATAAAAATAATAAATAAAAGAAAAGTTTCGTCAAATTTAATTCATTCAGCCAGAAGTTTCGTCACATTTGCCACGGCGTTGGCCGCGCGTGGCTTCTGCTACGGCAACGAAATTTCTCCACTCGGGATAATCAATTATGATCAGAAATGTCACGGAATACTTTGCAATATTTAATCAAGCATCTCCCTCTCTCTCTCTCTCTCTCCCTCTCTCTCTCCGCGCGGCAGTGTTATTCCTTTTGATGAAGTGTGGCGTTTGTTTCAAGGAATGAACACCTGCGAGCACAGCCCCGTCCCCCGAATTCACACTCGTTTTCGCGTATCTCACGCGCGCATTCCTAAGTTGCCAACGGTAAAAAGCGCGCCTCTCATTTTTCAACGGACGGGGGCCCGCAGCGGAAAACGAGCAAAAAGCCCGGGCGATCGCCTGGTTGTTTCATAAATTGCGGGCCCACTAAATTTCGTGCTAACTTTGTCTTCGCGATTTACGCGTTTAAATGTTGTTTTAGCGGACACCCCGGGCCCCCTTTCAAGTGGCCCGTCGCGAAAATGAAAAATGGACCGTCCCGTCGGGCGTTTTGTTATTTTCGCGTGTAAGCCCGGCGAGAAATGCGACTCGCTATATTACCACCTTTGCCTCTTCATAACTTACGCACATTCGGATGCGCGTCTTTTTTTCTTTTTCCTTCTTTTTCTTTCCTCGCCGCCGCTCTTTTTAAGCGTTTCTCTTGGTTTCTCCGCTCCCTCTCCCCCCACCCCTCCATCCCACTCTTACGTCCGTTCGGTTTATTCAAATTCCTCGGATTCGCGGCGCGCTCTGACGTAATTGACAAGGTGCTTCGAGCCCGGCAACCAAGTATCCCACGTATGCCGATTTTTAGCCAGCAATCGAGCCCGCCTTTTCCCCCGCGAGCGCGTGCTCGCGCGCGTCCCCCGCTCGGCCGCAAATGCATTGATTAATGCTCCGCGTTGGCGCGTCAACGTAAACGAATTGACGAGTCGACCCGCCAAAAGCCGCGATTTTATCAACTGACACTGGGCGCGCGTGATGGATGACAACAATGGTGGCCAATTGAATGCGTTAAGTGGGCAAACATGGCGGGTAAACAAATGGGGGCCCGCCTTTACGGGCCCTCAACAAACCGTAATGATTTTGAAATTGAATCGGGTTTGCCCTAAGTATATTAGGGTTGGTTAGAATGTGGCTAACCCTAATAGGGGTGTTCACCTCAGGACCGTACCAGGGCTCTATCTGGGGATCTTAATTATCGATGCTTGGATCAGGGAATCCTAAGACACCCTAATCAGATCCCGATTAGATAAACTCAGAAGAAACTCCTGAGGGTTTATGATCTGGTTCCGATAAGGCTAACATTTTTCAACATTCCACAATTAAAGGCAGAAATAGTGGTCGTTTTCAACGTGGAAAAGTATAAAATCAATAAAAGAGTTAATGGATTTATTACACATATTTATGTTTTTAATAAAAAGTATTATGTAATGTATAAATATTATTGTTTGAAGTTAATTTTTTTGTATATAATCAGTTGTAAATAGTTGAAGACTAAAAACCTTTATTTTAAAAACATCATATATGATCTGGGTATCTTATCAGGGCCTGATCAACAAGTACGGTATCCCTATCCGGGCCACATTTTAGTCAAATTTAATTTCTATTTGGGCATTGAACTCCGATGCTATTCATGCTCACGTACGCGAATACTTACTCGTCGAACGGAAAGATTTATCGAGGCATGTCTCTCTTGCGAATCGCGCGTAACAAAGAGTTAACGTTTCGCGTATTCGTTTCGCATCGCGAGTATCAATTACCCGGATAAAGAGGGAAAATGCGTAGTGGAGAAGAAGAAAAATACGCGCGAACCATTTACCTAGATTCGTCGAAGAAATGGCTCGCGAGGTTACGTAAGCTTCGCCGCGATTTCTGCACGCGTCCACGCCACTTTTATGCCATTATCTAACTCCGGGCGAAAACACTTATCGCCTCGCCCCGGCGCACTCGTTGCACAATTTTCGGTGCCGCTTTATCCGCAATACAGTTTATGGAGATTTAATGATATAATCGTGCGTGTGTTTTACATGATAAAAATGATTCGAATCAGTAAGTTCGAGGGTTTTTTTTTTATATAAATATATGATTATAATGGAAAAAGTAATACTGGGAAAACAATACCGTTTGGTTTCTATGATAACTGACCGAATAATGCTTTTGGTTCGAATGTCAAAGTAAAGAGGTGCTCGATGAAACGTCATTTTGTTTATTTTAATGTATCCTCGTGCAATATTACGCACAGTTATGCGTTTATGCATTTCAAGAATAGATTAATCATAATTTACGATGACGCTGACACTAAATAAGTGTTATTCTGGAACACATTTTCACTAATACAGCAATATATTTATCGTGTCGCATATATAATAAGTGAATCATAACTTTGAGTGCAAAATATTTAAATTTTCATAAATTCCTTTTGTTTTCGTTAGATTATAATAAATATCTTTATGCTGGTTTTCTTTTATTGTAGCGTGTGACAAGAATAAAGTTGATTATTTGCAAAAAAAATTATGATAATATTATATTTTAAATTCCTACTTCCCTTGTGGAAAAGAATGTTGAAAAATACTGAAAAATTGCTAAAATTGGGACTTTTCAGCATTTTTCAACAAATTATTTCAACCAGGGTTCTCGGCATCGCTTCGCACGAAACTTAGTACAATTTTGCTCTTTTTGCACCTTGAATTTTCTTTTATCCCTTCGGCCTGGGACACTACCGTGCCTCTTGATACTTAGACGAATTTCATTTAAATTAAACCTAATTATACAAATTGTCGAGTTTCGGCCGGAGATCGTATTTCTCGTGCAGTCAATTATTCGCCGCTGAAAGAAAGAGGACGAAAGAATGGATGGAAAAATGTGCGAGACGCTCGCCCCGAGGCAGTTAATTATTCGATAACGAGAAACCGCAAGGGTGGGGGGAAGCTTTCTTCGCGGTCATAAGCGTGAGCAGGAGGGAGGGGGGGGGGAGAAAAAACCTTATTTCCGTGACAATGTCATTAAGGCCGTTCGTGCCAGGTGACGAGGTAGACAGCTGGTGGTATCCGAGGGTTAGTTCGCGTTACTTTTGTTTCGCGCTTCACGTTCTATTTCGACCGCGCGTCGTCGGAAGCGCTGATGTACGAAACGCGACTTACACACTTCCCCCCCGGGACTTGGACAAATTTTTAACCGAGGATGTTTGCCACGTGTAATTACGGAGCGTCTCGACCATTTGAGCGCTCCAAAGTTAGAACCGACGTTTCTCTGTAGTTGCGCCGAGACTCCACTTCAAAGGCTTTTTGAATTTGCTGACTTTGCCGGCAAAGACTCCCACACCCCTTTCTCATTTGCCAATTTTTATTAACCTTATTTCACCCTTTACGTTCGTCACCGTATATGCTACAATGTTTACATTGCGAATCAAGTTTTCTTCGACTTTTTATCAGCTATAATGTTAGAGCTGATTTTACTATAAAATCTGGTGTGGCGAATATAACACTTGCACTTGTGAATATTTACTAGGATTGATAAAAGTCATAATCCTTTTATAAATATAAAAAAAATAGGCTTCTTTTATTTAAATCTGATTTTTAAGTTAATTTTAATTATATGGTGATTTCTTTTTTATTAATTTTGTATTATTACAAATTTATCTATAGCAAAGAATTACATTATAACAATTTATTATAATAAAATCAGGATATTCGTATTTGAAAAATCGCGCGCCTGCAAGAAGAGGGTTCCTAAAGCGGCTTAATTATAATTTGGATACTTTTGACGATGCAAATTATGCTTAGCGTGTTTATTCTTGTTAGAAGTGGTGATTGTACCAGCTGGCCGTGAAAAAAAAAATTGTCAGAAGTATTCCCGAACAAGATTTAAGCAAATATCAGTAAACATTGTTGAAACTAATAACTAATTTAAAAAAAAAAAAAAACAAAACGTATGTCAGTACTTAAACATATTGAAGAGGAAAAATTGTACTAGGAAGCATTTAATTTGAGATGGAAAATTAATCACTGTACTATATTAAATTGAATTATAATACAATAGCGTGAGTCGAAGCAATTTTATTGTCGTTACAAATACTTGCCATTAGAGACGTAAATGTTAACCAACCGTAAATGTATTTAATACCGGTAAACAACATTTAAGCCACGTCGCACAAGAGAAATTTTTTCGCGTACAACTTCATATAAAAATAAAGAGTCATCTTTATCGTATTAATCATAGAAGTTAATCCCTGTCCGAGCTGTGCACTGATTGAGTTTATGCACTTGATTGAAATATAATCGATACAACGCATTTCCTCGTCTGACATCATGCGGAAAATTAGCGGCGATGCTTTAAAGCCCGGATGGCTTAGTCATTAAGGTTGCCGTGTAATGAACTTTATTTTATACGCGAATTATTATATATTACTTACGATGGTTCATTAGAATTACACAGTTAATCGATGAAGTAGCTTTGGCCTTTAAATACCCATGAATTCATTTGCAAGTAAAAATAAATTTTTGTAATCCGATAACGTTAAATTTAATTAAAATGAAGCGTCAGAAAGTATTATATTCAAATATTAATATTGCTAAAAATACTGAAACAGTATTCTTGTTATAAAACTAAATAAGATATAATTTTCAGTGAATATACAAAAAAGATTATCTTAATTTGTATTAATTGCTATACTGAGAAAAATATGGCAAAAAAATTATTGTTTTTAACTATATTTCAGATGTATATCCGTCTTTCAGTAAAAATTACTGGTTTTTAAAAGCAAAGAAACTAGTTTTAAATGTTGCATTTATAAATGAAACAGTAATTTTTACTGAAAGATGAATATATATCAGAAGCACAATTAAAAGCAATAATTTTTTCAATCATATTTTTCTGAGTGTAATTTTTCAAAATTGAAAGGTTATGCAAGGGTACTTGTACCCAATAAATTAAGAGAAATTGTTTAATAAATACTAGTTGTTGAAATGTAATCGTCAATTAAAGTTCGAAAATGTTAGAAAAAAATATGATGAATAACCCAGTAGCGTTTACGCTTAATTATTGTAATAAAAATGAGTGAAATACCTATATGACAACGGTCGTTATGTTTTGATTTCAATCTACAAGCCTTGCTACAGAAATACAATGGCTCTTACACTATAAGTATTCTCGAGATGATAAATAACCGTACGCCTGCCATCAACATAAATCTTGGTGCAATTTAAACTAATAACCTTTTCTCGATATTTCAGAAGGAATTCCTGCCAAACTCCATTTAGATGCGATTAGCCATTGTTGCCAATAAGTTGATCAAACTAATAAAGTTCAATAAAAACGCCGGGTGATTTAAATACAAATATTTTACGCTGGCAAATGTTACGTACTGACAAATTGATAATTTAAATTAAGACTTGCCATATATTTTTTTGTTCCTTCATTGCATATATAATAAAGTAGAATAATAAATGAAATTGCATTAAATAGAAAAATAAAAATGTCGAATATTATGAAAAACATAAATTTCCCGTAACTTTTTTCAAAAATATAATTTATCTTGAATTATGTAATAATTTTCCCATTAAAACGCAATTTATCTCTTCTAAGTATTTATATTTATTAACTATTTTATTTCGTGTATTAAGAGTAACAGATATTTTTTTATATATATATATATTTCTATTTAGATCTTCAATCGTTAGAGAAAGGAGATTGTCTGCCGTATTAAGAGAGATAGTTTCGTGTTACCGATAAGTGGCTAAAACTGCTACGAAGGTAAAAGCGAATATGTTTGTTTTGTATTAAAACATGACCTGACACGACCATATGAATAAAAGCTTTATAATCAAAGATAAAAGAGAGCGAGTTAACTATATTTAATTATGTCATTCGTGAAGCAAATTATTAATTGGAAAGTTATTCATTCTCATAGAATCTTATTCATTATATAAGACAAATTCTTTAACCTTTTTATATCACAAATAAAAAAAATATTTCATCACATAATAAACCTGTTAAGTGTATTATTGCTATTTTTTTTATTGCTCAATTTTTACATCTAAACGTATACCTTTCCAAATAAAGTTATCAATTCAATGATAAGTAAACTCAAATTTTATTGGAAATCGTTCTAATATATTCCATCGTTGCTGTAAAAGTAAAGTAAATGCAGAAATAAAAAGCAAGAAAATATCACCGCAACTTTAAGCGGCAAACTTTCTACGTATTTAAATAACATGTTATGATTTTAAACTCGATTATTACACTTTAACTACAACATTTTTTTATCATTATTTATTCCTAATGGCAATGATTTACTTAAGTCGGTGTTAAGGATTAAAAATAGCTGGAAATATCACTTTCAATTTCCGCGCGGTCGAAGAATTCGTGGAATGCCTTTCATCGTAACGAATATGTAAAACAAAGAAAGTACTCATTGGACGCATAAATGGTATCACTGTGTGCCCAATAGTGTATTATATTGATCACGTAATTTTTCTATTGAATTCAGCATTTCCTCGGATCACCGTAAATCCAACGAGTATGTTTGTTCTCATTCTGGCCAACTAGTTTATCTACTTTCCCTTTCATATTAATAACTCACTTTTACTACTTGCGGTTTAATGATATCACGCAGGAAATATAAATCGTCGAAAAAAAATGCTTATTTGATTGATATATAAGGTCGCATTTACAAATTGTGCTTATAGATATTGTATTATGTAATGTTTTATTGTAAATATACCTGCAATATCGCTGCAGGTTGTTAAATATGTGTCAATTTCAAGCATTACAAACGGTAATGAGCAAAAGTACGCTTTTTTTCATATTTTGACGCTTGTTCAGATAATACGTCTTACAACATATTTCCTTTGCAAAGAAAGATCTGATTTATTAAACAATACACGTAATGATATTATTTCATGAATTTATAATTTTGTTGAATATTTTAAGTGAAGTTTGAAATCAAATGCAAAAATATTACATAATTGAGGCATTTCATTATTGCCGAGTGAATTTACTAAATTAACGCAGTTAATAGAGCAAATAATTTATAACAACTTTTACGGCAAGTTGAAATTTCAATATTATGATTTATTGTGCATTAATTGTTTAATTTTTAACTATCGGCGATATTGCGAGTTAATTATTTTAATTATCTGCGTTCATTTTAAATAACAATTATTTTAACTTTTATTCAGTAATAAAATTTAAGGAGAGAGAGAGAGACTCTTACTAGCAATTAATTATGTAATAATGTAATAGCAAAAAATTGTGTAAAAATTAAGATAATATAAAAAAAATTAATTGGAACATTTTAATTGAATAATTGAAAATGACTGCCGATGGCTCAGTACATATTTTATTCCAAATAAAAACTATTAAATACTTAAATATTAAATATATAATAAGCAAAATATAATTATAATTTAGATAAATTGAAACAATTTTTACAGATTTCCAAGAGTTGCATGCCAGTACTGTGCCAGCTCTTTCCCGATCATCACTACTAATATAATACTCATTTTTCTACACGGTCAGAAATGCTTGGATTGAAAAGTGCCGTTCATTCTAGTCGTTTGAATCAAAACGAAATATCGGCAGGAATTGCAAAATATTGTTCGCTGACGTGAAACCCATCACACTTCCGTTCGCTACCACACGAGATTGATAACGATCCGTAAAGGCCGTGGCCGACGAGCATCGGGAGTAACGCGAAATAAACGAAATTCCTGTAATCGGGTAGCCTGCGCCGAATTGCCATAAATTCGCCGGCGAGCATCTGGATTCCTCCCCCCTCCCCCACACGCCGAAACTGCCATCGGCAGCTTATTATCATTCTAATTTATAGTTACCGTGTTTCGTGTCGTGGCATTCCTTATACCGGTTCGCGGGACACGAGATTAGATCACAATTCTATAAACACCCAATTAAATCAGAGGAATTGTTCCCCGGCACGGGCACATATCGCCATTAACTCTCCATTTCCATGCTTACCTGAAACGGGCTCTGCTCCTTAACCTCGGTAACGAATATCGGCGCGTCCTTAGCGTGCCAGTGGTCGTGCGAGTAAATCGAATTCACCTTCATGCCACCGCGGCTCTTTGGTGGGGTAATGAGGGCCTTGTCCTCGCAGACCTCGACGTGGGCGAGCCTCGCCTCGACGTCGCTCTTGTCCGAGTTGAACGTCGGCTCCGTGCCGGTCACCTTTTGCGAAACGGAGAACACCCCGGGGTTGGCCACGGTGGTTTCCCGCCTGGCCCGGAAGCTGGGCAGTCGGCCGTCCGGAAGTGCGAAGATGGGCTCGCCCCGGTAGCCGCGGGGCTCCGCGTGGCACCGTCCCACCGGTTGGTTCCGCTCCGGGCACGGCTCCGGGTTGTCCGGGGCGGTCATGGCTTTGACCTTGCAGTGCTTGCAGTCCTTCTTCCGGCGCCGGCGGGCCGGCCTCTCTTCCGCCTCGCGCACTTCCGCCGGGGCGGTGCGGTCCCGCGTGGTGACCCGATCGGACGCGCGTATCGTGTTACCGGCATTTCTTTGGTCCCCATAGGTTCTGTACAGAGGTAACGTGAGGTTGCGCTGCAGCGTGTCCATCGGGTGCTCCGCAAAGGGGCAGGGGTAGGGGGGGCCCGGCGGGCCTTTCATCATCGCCGATTGCGGCTTCTGAATCAACGATCGGCGCGCCGGGTCGTCCGGGGCCGCATTGTCCCGGCAGAGGAGCGCGGGGATGTCCTCGTAATGGTGCTGGCTCGGGGACAATAACTGCGGCGCGCCGGTCGAATTGACGAACGCCGAACGGTTGCTGTAGATTTCCGCCGGATGCAGCATCCGCGGTAACGGCTGCGGCGCCTCTTCCTGCGCCCCGTGGATCGGCAGCTCCCGGCACGGTCGCTCGCACCGTGGGGACTCGTCCTCGTACGCCTCGTTTTCCATCTGAAATCAATACCACGAGTGTAAAGTATCGAAGTGCACGGGACAAAGAAGGGACCAAGTATTCGTACATATACGTATATTATATATGATTATTTTTATTATGTCCAAGGTAGAAACTTTGTTCTCTTTTTTAAAAAAAAGTTGTTAGTTAAAGTCAGAAAAAATATAGCAATATTAACTATACTCATAATTAATTTTCGTGAATACTATTAAATTTTATTTCTAGGTACCCAATATTTAATTAAAATAACCATATTATGGTTAAGTTAACCAGAATTCTACCCCAGTCCCTATATGTTTTAACAATTTCATGTAAGGAAATAAAAAATTCAAAAATGGATATATTATTGCAAGATTTTTGTTTGTCTAAAATCAACAACAATGGCATATGCAAATAAATTAATGGCAAAGAAGAAGACACAAGCATGAAAATCATTGCCGTCCTACTTGTTGCAGTATCCAAAAGCATCTAGGTATGTCAAGAGCAGGGTCGTTTATTTAAAACCGCGCTATATTTTTGAATGCGAAAACAATGCTTGCGTTCGTTTACGACAAATGCTCGCGTATAAATAGTTATCGTTGCGCATATGTGAGTAACGTACGAGCCAGCGATAAAAATATTATACACTTTTCGACGATACGTGACCAACGTGGGTAGCCTCGCGGGCAATTTGCAACACCGCGACTCCGCCGCTGTATTCAATTTCAGGGGCATTACGCTCGATCGGTATCGATAAGGCAGAAGAAAATAAAGCCGGTTGATATACATTAAACGTCCGATCGGGATGAAAAAATCGAGTCCCTAATCGAACTGACAGTGATCGCGGAAGATGAATGTTTTAATTACGCTTATCGCACCGATAATCGATTCGGCGGAATTTAACGACGCGCCGCTTCGTCCCGTCCGGGAACCTGTTTTTCCATCAAAACGCGCGGCTCTGCTCGCGAAACTGAGAAATTGAGAAACGCGTCACTTATCGCGAGTTATAAATTGCGGGCGTGTCGCACTCGGTGAACACAAATATAAGTGATTAGTATACTATAGTTACTAAGGATACTAATTTAGGATTTATAATAGCTGTGGTTATGAAGCTATTATAAAAACCTAGTAAAAATGAAATGGTCCATATATGTTTTAATAAGTTCAGATAAGGTAATAAAAAATTAATACATGGACATATATGTTCTTCCTTAATCCATATATGGTCATATATGTCCAAATATGTTTTTCCTTAATCTATATATGGTCAAATATAGACATATATGTTTTTCCTTAATCCATATATGCTCATATATGGATATATATGTTCTTCCTTAATCCATATATGGTCATATATGTCCAATTATGTTTTTCCTTAAACTATATAGGGTCAAATATAGACATACGTTTTTCCTTAATTCATATATGTACGTATATGTTCTTCCTTAATTCATATATGTACATATATGTTTTTCCTTAATCCATGTATGGTCATATATGAACATATATGTTTTTCCTTAATCCATATACGAATATATAATGTATTATTCAGTTTTAACAACTAAAATTCTCTAGAATTCACGCATACAACCAAAACAAAAACCACTAAAACAATAACCAACTCAAGTTTAGTAACAATAACTGGGACTCTTTTATTTCGATGCGAGCTTAATAAAGTAGACGAGGTAATAGCGATTTTACGCCACACAGACCTACCGTACGCGACGAAGACACTTGTTGATTTGTAGAATTTAATCGAGCCAAGTCAAGATTGGTATGCACACTTAGTCATTTCAGCTCGCTCGGGACGTCTCTGCTCAAATTGATGGCGCACTTGTCCCAGTTACCGAAATCACCCCGCGCGTGCTCTGCTTCAGCGAAAACAAAAGGAAAGCAGCACGGACGAGGCTTTAATTATTAATCAGGATGGATCGGACGCGGCAATTTGTACCCCCCCCCCGACCCCCTCATTTGGTGACTTTCAAATCGACTTTTAAATGCGTCTCATGTCCGCGGGGCCGCGCGGATTGTTTACGTCCAATTAGTTCGAATCCACTCGGCGTAATGTATTTAAATGAATGCAATTTACATCAATAAATATTGATTCCGCGCGTTGCCGATATCGCATGTGCGGCCGAGCGACTCGCGTTATTCGAACGCGATCAATCCGTCACTTAACTCCACGGTTTAATGACTGATCCACGCTTGTTTTGCATTGGCTTTGTATGCGCCCGTAAACTGCGGCAAATAGACGAGAATAAATGGAAAAAACAGGGTACGTTGTAGCGGATCAAATAGCGCTATTGACATTGAAGGGGACGTCAAAAGTGGTCAACTGTTTCAATGATGTTTAATATGCTGTTAAAACAAACCGGTGAAAAGGAATAAGGTTCGGTTTGAAATTTCATTTAATAGTAGTGAAAAGTTAATTATTATTATTATTATTATAGATTTCTTTGATACTTTTGTTGGAATTATTATAATAATTAATGCTTCGATGTGTTAGAATCTTCAAAGAGACTGTTGCAATTTTTCTTATTTCACTATGAATTTTAAATTAGAAGAAATTTTGCTGAAGATATTCAAGAAACCTTGCCGGTATACTGAGTGCAATCAGTGACCAGGGCATCGTGAGAATTTCATTTGAGAAAGTAAATGTTTTCTTCCTGCACGAACGACACTCGTTAAAGGGACGGGATTCTTATAAATCCTTTACTGAAATTTCAAAACTAATACGACTATTTTGCAATAATTATTGCGATTAAAATATTGCTCGCTTCAAATTATATACTTTTACAATAATTATTTTTGCATTTAACAATACAATAATTTTTCTTTGTAAAATAAAAAATAATCATATTGACTGAAATTACTTTCCGTTAAAATGAAGGTAATTGTATTATTAATTCATATTTTTGTTTCCTTGTACTATTCTCGAGGACATTATAATTAATTTTCATTGAATTTTGAAAGATCAATTCCATTCTTTTAAAAATACAACTCATCTTGCCTTTTAAACGTCGCTCCACCCCTCCTTGAAACGGCAATGTTCCGCAGTTTAACTCCGAACAGAAAACCAACACGTTATACGTCGCATTATTTTCAACACGAATAGAAAGCAGAAAACACAGAGATAACATCTAGACTGTTTCCATCTAATCCTCCCGCGCGGCTCCAATTTAGGCCCGACTGAAATGCGACGTTTTATTGTAATGATTATTAATGTTTCACGAAATTCCAGTATAAGCGATTAATTTTTTTTTCTCTTTTTCACTATCAGAGGGAGGACTTTTTCATTTCACGGAACCAACGTCGTCACTGAAATATGGATAAAGGCAAAAGTACGAACTTTTGTTTTCCTTATTATGCTAATGCGGTTTACACCTAATAATGCGACTTTCGGGATACATATTGAGTCATTCCTCGTGATTTGTGAGTCCACGATTTTCAAATAAAATTACGTGGAAAGTGTTGTGTTACTGATTTATGTGAATTTTGATTCGCCCCACAACACGCCTGCATTAATTAAAGGGATAATAATGGGAATTACGTGGAATTGGAAGATCTCAATATGAAATTGCGACATTATCAAATAATAATGTTATAATAAATTTTTAATCTCTTCTAAGTGCACGCATAAAGATATATCTTCGTGCAAAAAGAACTGTCTGATTAGAATTGTTCTATGAGCAGAGAAAAAGTTCATAAAAATTACTAATATTGTTAGTAAAGTGGACGTACACTTGAACAAAATTTCTATTTGGTCTGAGAATAATCTATTTCTGTTAAATAAACAAGTAAGCTAACTACTCGAAGAAAGAAGCTAGAAATTATAATTGATTGAAGACTGAATTGATAGAGCTCGATCGCGAGCCCTTAAAAAAATTGGCAACAAAAGGTAAAGTATTATTTCAGTTAGTCAACAGTTAGTTTAAAGAGGAAGAACACCTCGTCATCGCGCTCTATTTATTTCTAACCATCGGCATCGACTCGTCGATTTATTTTCGCCGTTTGAAAATTTTAAACTCCTATTCGAAGACGGAGCTTCGAAAGCTCCGTTCGCTCGTAATGAATCAATTGTCTCTGATCGACTTCTAATTGGTCGATTCTTCGCCGAATTAAGGCGCAATTACACGAAAAAACTGTTCTTCGCTCCAAGTCAATTAATGTCGACATTAAAAGAAGGGCGGAGATAAATTAAGCAACGGTAATTTCATTTAATTTGCTCGGCGAACGGTCCGGCCGATTTCGCCACGACGCCAATCCCGGGCGCCACAATTTCAACCAGCCGTTTAATTAAATCAATACGCACGCTTTGATTTGACAAAACGCGGTGACATTGCGGGCGATACGTTCAAATGTCACCACTTTATGTTATTGCTTTATAAACTCACCATCGCGACTTTGCATGTATCACGCGATCGCGATAACTCGCAGAAACATTTGCACTTGGAAAAAGACCGCGATTGGCGCTGTGGCGTTTATTTGCAAACGTTTCGTGCCATTGTTACGTTCACTTGCCTTCGCGTTAATCTCCCATAAATTTTATATTAAACGATGTTTAAAAATTGAATACCATTTTTCTCACCTCGCACAATGCACTATTGCGCAACGCGGGCGTAAATAGCGTTGTTTTTGCGCGAGTTGAAAATGGCAATTACGCCTATTATAATTGCCTTGTTATTTTAGCGTAATTTATCTTTGATTGAAAATAAACATCGAAGAAAATCGTTTATTAAGGGGAGGTCAAACGGATAGTAACAACTTTGAATACTAGAAACGGAAACATTTTGTTATTTATGAATAGATTTCAATAATAATTGACAATTTTTCGTAAATAACGGTAGAATTGTTTAAGAAGATACAATTTCCTACATTACCGACACTGTTTGACTTCCTAAACGCCTTTAACATCCTCTCAACAATGAATATCAAATCTATAGCCACTTTTTTCTTGTAATGCTCTTGATTTTATTTATTGAAATTAAAAAAAAGAATAAAAATGTCACCGTAAAAAACAAAAGGCTCGTTAACGTGGTTACCACGGTGCGCGGTGAAATCCGTTCACCCGGTATATGTCTTAATTTCTACGGAGCTAGCATAAGAAAAGAAAGATACGAAAAAAGATAAATGGGCTACGAGCAGCGATTCCAATCGGGGATTTCAACACGCCGTGAGCCGAGAGTGCGAGAGATGTTGCGATTAATTTCTCCATCTTCTTCCCTTTTTTATTCCGGCGTTCTCGCAATTTTGCCCCTCTCGCCGTGACCGGCCACTACCGTTAAACCGAAACTCGGCTGCTTCGTGTAACATCGCCACGGATTCTTTTTCGGCCCTCGTTGCAGAATTCCAACTCGATTTGTTTCGCTGGCCGAATAGTCCAACACTTGGACATCGTTCGCCACCGCCAAGACCTCGACGCAAGGGCTCAAAGTTTTCGGGTTTCGTTGGCGTACGAAGAATTTCGAGATTTTCAAGATAACCAGTTTAAATTGGATAATAAAACGATTGGTGTACAAGTGTACCCTAGTAAAAATGAAACATATATAGACATATATGTGTTTTATTAATTCATATATGGTCATACATGATTGATATATGGTAATAATTTGTTTCAATATAAGGAAATTATTGAAATTCTCTATAGCTAGAATATTATATCAATTATTACCATATATTGATTATGTATATCCATGTATGACCATACATGGATTAAGAAAAAACATATATGTCCACATATGTTTGAGTTTTACTACACTGAGAAAAATATAACAGAAAAAATTACTGTTTTTAACTGTATTTGAGCCACATGTCCGTCTTTTGATAAAAATTACCGTTTTTTAACAGGAAAAATTTCGGTTTTATCTATAAATATG
>JABFPN010003169.1:0-19103 GCA_022817305.1 Leptoteleia sp. ZL-2020
CAAGCCCCCCCCCCCCTCTTCTCCGCCCCCCATTAAAAGTGTATCCATTTTTCATCCTTGTCATTTATAAACGCGTTTTCAATTACGAAGAAAGCCCGTGGCTCGCTGATGAGTGCCATTGATTATAACGTTTTCGCGTTTTTGATCGAGCACCTGCTCCAATTAATTAGAATTATTTATTCTGTCCGAGTGCGCCGGCAACGGCGCTGGTCCGTTCCTTTTTGGCGCTCGATAACAATCGACGGCCGGCGCCCCCCCCCCGCCCCCCGCCCCTCACGTCTATTGTTTTAACGCGAGAAAATGATAATCATGTTGCGAGAATTGCGATATTATACTTGAGGTATTTCGGTATGAATTTAATGCGCCACGCTTGCGCCCCCGGGGCCGCCCCGATATCGATCAAGCTAATTCGACGCGCAATTGCTGTTAAATTGTGTTTCTTCGCGGGCGCAAACGTTAGGCGCGCACCGGCCCCGAATTCTTCTTTCGCTCTTTATTTCTTCTTGATTTTTTTCTATTTCGTCCTTTTTCGATTCTTTCCTTTCTTCTTCACTTTCGCAGTTTTAAATCGTGCCCGTCGATGGCTTTTGAGGTTGCCCTTCCGTTG
The DNA here is from genome assembly GCA_022817305.1 of Leptoteleia sp. ZL-2020. NCBI lineage: Eukaryota > Metazoa > Arthropoda > Insecta > Hymenoptera > Scelionidae > Leptoteleia > Leptoteleia sp. ZL-2020. The sequence continues at coordinate 608 of JABFPN010003169.1, forward strand.
GCGCAATTATTTGATCGAACTTTTTTCTTTTTTTCTCTCGCGGCTTTTGCTTATTGATTTTAAATCTTTAATCTTAATGGAGACTACATTCGATAAGAGATTCAGGGTTTTATTTTGGTTTTTAAAAGTCCATTAATGTGGATGGATATTTTGTTTTTGTCTTTTGCTACTTGCGGATAAAATGTAAATAATAGGAAAATAATCCTACATCATTATAGATTTTTAACTTTAAGTTTAGAACGTTAAGAGATGTGCTTTTTAATTAGAAATAAGTGTATTTTTGATATAAAAATTAATATCAATTGAAAGCCAAGGGAAATATATTTCAGATGTACAATGTAAAACAGTAATTTTACATGTTCCAATAAAATTACTATTCTTTAAAGGCAAAGATATCGTCTTTCCAAGGAAACTAAAAAATTTTCCCTTTTAAAAAAAAAATAATTTTTATTGAAAGACCAATACACAACTGAAGCACAGTTGAAAACTAATATTTTTCTCTTATTTCTCCTTTCTCAGGAATGTTTTCCTCTTCTCTTTTTTTCATTTTTTAGGAATATTAAATCAACACTATTTAACTGCTAATTTACCACAATGAAATACTATTTTAATTACGAATCGCCAATTTAAATGTCATATTAGAATGTAAAATATCCCCCATAGATCCTATATCCTTTGATCATATCTATTATCCCCGGGGCCAACCGCGGATATTCCGCTGGCGCTTATTTTCATTGTCGTAATGATAATGGAGTCAGTTGTTTGGAACACACCCGTGGTCCGTGACGGTAAAATAACGTTAGACTCGATTTCGTCTGGGTGTCTCGAAGACTCGCGTCAAGAACAATGGGGGAAACCCCTTTTTAAAGGGGAGCGAGTGTTCGAGGGCGCGCGACTCGCCCCGTCCCACGCTTAAGGGTTTAAAGTCTCGGGCTTAAAGATGCGCCAGTTGTATCGGCGACTTTGACTTTGGTCCCGAGGGTTGCTTTGCGCCACGCTAATGAGCAAGCAAAGCGAAAAAAAAAAAAGGATGAAAATTCATTAACAGTCTGTTCGGCATTGGCCTCCCTCGCGCCCAAGTGCTGGTGGTTGCACGAGAAGGGAGAGGGAAAAGGGAAGGGGGGGGGGAGAGGGTTTATGGTACACACCGTGGTAGGGGCGAAGTGAGAAAGAGTTACCAAGAATCGGCGTAACTCCTTTCTGGGTAGAGACTGCGCCGCTCGACAAAGGATTCTAAAAATAAGTACATAATTAAACGGCACAATAATGAAGTTCTTTATGTCGCATGCCGGTCACGAGAGGAGCCACGGTGTTCAAACCTCACTGGCTTTCAGGTTCGTCTTCTGTCTTTCTTCCCATCCACTTCTTCTCTTCTTCTTTTTTTTCTCGTTTTTTCGTTAACTTCATTGTTTTTTCTCTCTCTCTCTTTCACCCAACATTGTTTCCTTCTTCCCCTTTTATTTTTTTTATGCAAATAACTTCGAAAGTTTCGAGACATTGAAACTTTTGTAAAATATCTTTGCCCTTTTTCCCTCTTTTTTTTTGATAATATAATCGTATTATCAAGTATAAAATGTAAAGGAAGAATATTTCATATTCTTTATGAAATATGTAGATTTAATATTAATTATAATCCATGAATTGTTAATGTTACTTATTTATAAGCAAAGAATTTAAAACCACTAGTGTTTCTCTTATATTCAAAACAATTTCAAAACTAAAAATAGTTTTATAATTTTCAAAAATATACAACATTTTACTACTTTTTTAGAAATCGAATTAAATTAATTGGTTGACATATTCAACAGTATAAAATTAACGATTTCAGACAGTTACTTTTTCTTTCTTTTTTTTTTTTTTTTTTGATACTTTTGTATCCTAGGTAATCACGTTAAAAATTAATATTAAGGATATTAGGAATAATATATTTGTCGGGAATAATAAAGTTACGCTCTCACTGACAAATTTCCTAGTACTCTACACGTAATCCCATTGTAGATCATAACCCTTCACCCATTTCTAAACATGACGGTAAATCAAATCACTTCCTTTGTCTGCGCCAGAGATATATGTAAATCAAAAGATTACACATATTTTAATCTTGTACGCGAATTGCTCTGATTCAGATCTCTTTAATTATTTATAACCATGGGAATCCTTTTCAATTGTAATTTAAACTGTCACTATTATGTAGGTTAATGTAAAATTTATTTACGCAAATGATTGCGTCACAACAATGGACGTTATTAATTTTTTTTAGCCGCATAATAATGCCCCCTTTCACGTATTCGGTCCCTTCTTCATAAATAACTTAAAATAACCTAATCATCCTAACAGAATTATCTTAAACTTAATTTACCCACTTTAATCAACTTCTTGTCACTTTTAAATTTGTAATCCTCGTAAGATTTTACTGAATTAGAACAACAATAGAAATTCTCGCATAATAAGATTCAAATTGTATTACGTTTTACTTTTAAATATTGCTGGATTTATTTTAAAGAGAAAATAAAATCTTTGTTTTGTTGAAATGAAAATCTGAGAAGTTTAAAAACAAAGTATGTGATATAATTGTAAATTTAACAATTAGTTTTGATGTAATGAAAATAAAAAAGATAAATGTTTACACAAACATAATGGCACCGAAAAATGAATCGCTTTCAAATAACAAAATATAAACAAACTTTGCTTTTATTTTGTATTTACATCCATTTTTAAACCCTGTGGATGTAAACAAACAACATTATTGCTTTTCAGTTCCATATAAACATAAAAAAAACAACTTTAAAATGTCCTCAAAATCCAAAAAAAAAAATTACAATTTTTTCAAAAACTTTCTCTCAGTGCACCGCTCCATTTGAATTGTTTACTTTCACCGAATTAAACCCTATTTCTCATCGCGGACACGTTATCCCGGTTTGATTGTGCCCAATTGATCATCCTTTGACAAATTCCTCAATACCCAACCCACCGATCCCATTACCGATCATAACTCTTCGCCGTTTCCCAATCTCCACGCGAAATCAAATCACTTCCTTAGCCCGCAGTCCAGATGCGTTTAATTCAAAGGCCCGACGCGATCAATCGAAAGGGGAAAAAGAAAAAAGAAAAAAAAAAAAAGAAAAAGTGGCGCTTCAAAGATCCTTTCGGTGTGCGGAAAAAGTGGGATGAAAATAAGGGATTGCCGCGGCAAAGGAGCGTCGGTATCGCGATCGCGGGCGTCGTCGGCCACGCGAACGTTTCTATATAAACGAGTAAAACGAATGGACGTCAGCGGGCAAAGAAATATTGGCGGTCAGCCGTATCCTGGCAATAACGACCGGGACGGCGGCCTGTCGGGATAAAAAAAGGGGTGGGGGGGAAGAAGACGAGAGAAAGCAAAATATTATATAAAGGGAGAAGGAGCGAGGCCGGGCCGGATCCCCTTAGCAAGTTTCCTTCGGGAAAATTTATAATGGCGTCCAGTTATTACCGTAGGGCCTCCGGCCACGGACGCGATATGGATGCTCCGACGAGGGACTTCAGTTTTAACAACGCACGACGCTCAAATGTCGGCGCGCGCGCGCGCGCTCACGGGAACACCGCGCGCCGGACCATTTCGCTAATGGCGAAGCTTGAGAACCTTGCTTTGACATGCTCCTATGTTTTCGTTTAATGAAGACGTGGATTTTGTATTTAATAACATTTTGCATCCAGCCGAGCCATTTACCTTTTCGCACTTTTCCACGAACCGTCCCATGTACCGGGGGGAGGATCGCCCGGCGCGCTACTCCCTTCGCACTTCCACGTGCATTCTGTTTAAATATAATCTTTTTGTTATTTCTGTTTATTAAAACAAGTCAGGCTTTTGAGCCGAAAATTTGTTCACTTCAGTATAATCTCTATTATATTCCAACCATACTTGGTTTCAATAATTTCTTTATATCAACTACATATGACTGTACATATGGACCGTATATGGACATTCGTGTTTCATTTTTAAAATTGGTAGTTTGCAAAAAATAATTGATTAAGGAATTGAACCTGGAATAGTACACTCACAAAACTGTCTATTTAAGAGTAATAGAATATTCTTATATTCAATAGGATTTCCATTCATTATATGGACAAAACGAAATTCTATTTATAATAAGAATAAATAATTCTTATAAAGCATATATTTATCTAAAGAATAATTCCATTTATATTAAACTGATTTTGTTTATAAAAAAAGAAAAGAATAAAATTAATTTTCTAAAATCTTCCACAAAACAGAGCTGCAACTCTCCTTTATGATATATTTATATATATCATCAATTGCACGTGGCTTATTTATGGGGTGTGAAAAAAAGCTGCTTGGTACGTTTCACATGGAAAATATTGCAGCATATACAGGCTGAAGCGGTGACTAAATATTGCAAAAATATGTTCAAACCCACAAATGCATTCCGCAACAATTGCCAGAGTGCCCGCTGCACTCGACTTTTTCATCAATTTCATCAACAAAATAATTATATTTATTAACACTCAATTAATACTATTCTTAATACATAACAAAAATGAATACTAACTTTATTAAAAATGCAGATAAACCGAAACGAAATATGATCTACGCCGTGATTTTTCGTGACCATTTTTTCCTTCGTTATAATAAGGATTAATATCTCCTCTCGGAGTGGTATTTCTTATACGTTTAAAATAATTGCTCAACTAACAACAGCCAACGTATATTTATCACCTCTAACAATCACAGCACGTTAAATCTGATATCTCTTGATACTCATGTTCATCCAAATATTAGCTAAATCAACGATCTCGCTACGCGTCGATTTTCAACAGAAAAAAAGGAAAAAAAAAAAACAAAACAAAAATTGTCCCATTAAAATGTTTCGTTGAATGGAATGAAAAAAAAGGGGGGAGTACACACTTTATACTGCTATGTGCACATTAACGTTGTAAAATAATTGCAAAACATAATTCTGAAATGTGTTTTTGCATTAACGTTCACGGCAGCGGGAATTATTCAAAAGACCCTTCATTTTTATCGCTTTATTTCATAAACGCATTTTATTCGCCGGCAAATTTTCAAAGCCATTGATTAAACGCGACAAACGATTCCTAATTGCATTTGTAAACAATGCCATTAAGCGAATAGCTCGTCGCACCAATTAAACGCCATTGAACAACTATAGTTGATCATTAATAATTTTAATAGAATAACTAATAAATTATAAAACAGTGCGCGCGACCTTTTATCCTTTTATCTTTGACCGTGTCGTCTTTCAAAGGACGCGGACACACGTACGGGGGAAGGGAGGGGGGGGGTAAAAGTGTGCGCGAAATTTTAGTCCCCGCTCATCGGATATTCAGTTACAACTATTATTATTTTGCTTTCCAATGTATGACTCTCATTACACGATTTCGGCGGAAAAACGCGAGTTTTAATATCGAAAACACTTTATTTTATAATGCAAACTGAACGCGGCCAAATATTAATAATGTCGCGTCAAAGTTGCGTCAATTAACGCGCGGAATCTTTACAAAAGACTAACATTCTGTTGATTTACAAACGGACGTTATTCGATTCCCGATTTGCCCAGCATTTTGACTTACGATCCAAAGGCCGGATGACAACGCACCCCCTTTTTTTCGATTAATTAAATTCGACAAAAATACGCAATTTGCGATACGAAACGCAACGTAGATTGCGAATCGCGTTTTCACGCGGTTTATTTATTTCGCTCTTATAATTTTTTCTTTCTTCTTTTTAATTTTTATTTTGGGGCCAAAATTAATGCTTTCATGAAACACTAATTGCAATTCCGAAAATCCAACAGCCGAATTCATATTTTGTGCGCGCACACGTGAATTTCATTTGGCTCGCAATCAAGTTTTTTTTTTTTTTTTTTTGTTTCCCCTCTCTCATCCCTTTTTTTCAATAATTCATCGCTAAAAAAGGATTTAATTTCTGTAATTAAACGATAATATCGTCCAAAATTGAATCCAAGTTTATTTTAACTTTCATAAATATTTTATCCGGCGCGGCGCGTACGAGCGCCGTCGAACCCGATGCAAATTCTAGTAGTTCTCTCCGATCGAAGGGATTTCTACATATGCTAATTAACCGAAATACATGTGTGAATGCATGTCTTTGATGTACCCTCTCCCTGTTTCACTCTCGTCGCTGTTTTTCGCGCAAAAGAAGCAAAAAGTTAACGTGACCCAAGAGAGAAATAGAGAGAGAGGGAGGGAGAGGGAAAGAGCGAGAGAGAGGGAGGACGTACCCAGTATCAGTTAAGATTCTGAAAGGGATCAAAAGGCAACCACTACGCAAGAAAAGAGTGTTTCTTAAATGTATATCTGTCAGTTCAATTTTTCGCTAAATTCCCTCACATGCAAAAGCTAAAGGCGCCGCGATAAAAAAAAAAGATCGACTGATCGAGCACTTTTGCGGTTTTTGAAAATGTTCGGCGAAATATATTTCCATTATTTAATCCCTTCGCGGGGATACCAAAATTGTGCGTCAACTTTTTAACGTTAAAAAATTTTCCACGAATGTAGATTGAATTGTATTGACTAATTGTTATTGCTGCGAAACATAACTGATGAAAAATTTCAACTTATCCTTAGGAAATATATATGTAATTGCCAGAATGGATCTACTGGCCAGATTCTGATCCAGTACTGTTAGTCAGAATCTGGTATAGAGATAGAGACCTGTACTGGTTCCAACTTGGTTATCAACAATAACAAAATCTAACCAGATGTAAGACTTACCAGGCCCTATATGCATGCCAAAGTTGATCCAGACTTGTGCCAGTACTGGTGTTATAAAAAAATTATTGAATGCAAACTATTGGCTGGTTACTGGCAGAGTATAGGTACAATCAAAAAACTGTCCATTTAAGGATAATAGAATATTCTTAAATATAATAGATTTTCTATTTATTATTTGCAAAATTTCTTAATGTAAGAATAATTCTATTTAAGATAAATAGATTCTATTTAATGTGGAACAGAAATCCAATTCCAGTTTTTTCAGTGTATACAACTGGTACGTTTAGATGTACTGACCCAGTGTTATCACACCATTATAAGATGGTAACTCTTGTAACTCTACTCTTGTACCAATACTGGGCTCGAAACTTAATCTATATTATTTTAAATACAAGTTGAAAAGCATTAATCAATCTTGTCATTACAAAATAATGAAACCAATTGCTACAGTAGACGTGATGTTAGAATATGAAAGACCTATCAGACAAAGTGGGAAGACCCCAGGTTCGAATCTCAAGGACGAATTATTTTATAACACCGCCGATAGTTTTACAACGTGGGAAGTGTTAATTTAACAACAATTGAAAAACAGGCACAATTTCAGCGATCCTTTCCCCACGTTGTTTACGACTCGCGACGTCCTTCGCGGAGATAATGATAAAGTGATAAATAAAGGGGAGCGCGCGGGAGTCCCCGACGTCGTAATATAAATGTCGGCGGGGCATTGTTTCCAAAAAATTGCACAAAGCGAAAATTCCACGGGACGAGGCGACACGAGGAAACGTAAAGAAACACAACGTGCTTGACTATCTATTCAATTATCACCTCGGTATGGTCGCGTGCATGCAAGTATCTACATGTGTTGCGAACGTACGTTAATCCCCTTTCACGACTTCCGGCCATTCTCGGGTTTGAGCGACGTGTCCTGTGACGTCATCGACCGGGTACAACTTCACGGATGCGCGAGCACTCTAAACGCCAGCTTTGCCCGACGTTTTAATGCCTAAATTATATACATAGGTAAATTACTTCCATGCGTCATCTCCCTCGGCCGTCTATCGCCCTCTCGCTCCCACCGCCTTTTACCGTCTTATTTATCCACCTTCGTATCTTTAGGCTTCAGATGGTGCTCCGTGGGCCTTTAAATAATCGTACGAAGCGTGAGGTCAAATCTTTGCGTTTCTTAATTACAGGCCTTTTGCGTCTTAAAACGCGTTTGCGGCCAGGGGATTCTCGCCGGCCCAACATTTGCGGAATGAATTGTTTCGCGGAGCAAAGAATACAAATCTTCTTCTCCGATTAACCCGCTGAATTTCAAAATACATTCTATTTAAATCAAGACAAGCGTCTTTCGTTTCTCCCATCCGTTTGATGATTATTTATTGTTGAACCTTCCACCGTGTGGAAAAGTTAGTATTATGCAAGTGTTGAGGAACGGGAAAGAGCTGGCACAGTGCTGGCAAACTGTTATATATGATATATGGTATATAGTAATATATATTATATAATATATTATAATATTTCTTCAATAATTTCATTTATATTTATTTATAAAAAGTATTAAAAAATTTGCAAGTACAAAGTCAGTACCGGCCACCGACGTATTGCCAACCAATAATTATGACTGTTATAGCAGTAATGTGTGACTTTATATTGAGAACAAAGTTGGAATAAAAATGATTATACTGTATGTAAAAATGGGGACACATGACATCTTGGCACAAGATACAGTTAATATATAATTATTATAATACAATATTCTTTATTATACTGGATCATAGTAACTTGTACAACTCATGTCAAGTATGACTTAAAGATGTCATTTGTCCCCACTTTTAGATACAGTATAATAATTTTTATCTCAACCTTCTTCTCAGTACAGGACTGAACCAACCTTTGACACTGGGCCAGTACTCTTCAGCCAACTTCTTCTTTTTTTCGTTCCAAAAAATATATCTTTGGAACATCCACAACTGCACCTAACTTCAGGTATATCCTTGCAATTAAGTCCACTCCATTCGACCGAGCATTGTCATGTATCATTTTTACTTATTCATCCTTCCCCGATGAACGCCAACTTGCCAAGATAAAGCTAATCAATATTGAATCAATTTACCGAAGAAACACGCGTTTCCTTTAGACCGCCCTACTCGGGGGGAGGGGGAGGGGCAAAGAGGCTTACAGCATAATTTGGTTACTACGGGCCATAAGTTTCGGGTGGTAACTTCGACCCAGGGTCAGAATACAATATCGACGTAAGTGCACCTACTCGATTTCGCTAAAACGCACACGCGTGTCCGTGTGTTTGTAGTACGAGCTACGCACTCGCGTGTTGGAGTATCTATGAACAAATGACCCTCGGTCCGGCTTTGTGCGACGAATCCATGACAATGATGATGTGTGCACTAGCCTGGCACTATGTAGATATAGAGCCATCGATCGGATTATATGTTTAGACATCGAATGGATGTTCTATGAATGTGGATTTAATATGCACCGAACGACTGTTTGATCACCAATTGTTTAGTCCCAGCTATTCCATATCAATTTTATTATTTGACAAAAGTGCCTAATTATGACAAACGTTCGTGCCCCACTGTAAACTGGCGCCAGTTCAAATTGCCGCTCGATTAATTCGCGGGGGCCCACTGTGCTTCGACGTCTAACGGAAAGAAAAATAACCGCTTGCACGACGAGGCCGAAGAATGAAATGTTTTCAAACTGAAGAACGTCAACAGGCAATGTTTGTAAACACCCGGAAGGTCATGTAAATACAAAAACAAATTGTTTACATTACGAAGGTCATAAACGTGGAATTAAACGTGAAAACAAAAACAATCTTCCTTTTTACCTTTTGTGCTTTAACGTTTCAATTTTCAGCCTTATTTTAAGGCTCAACCGAAGAGTCATCCTTTAATCATGAGAAATCAGTTATTTCTTCTTTAATATGATACGGTATTTTTAAGAAGTGTAAAAAAATAAAAGCAAATTGAACTCGTTACCTACCAGGTACATATATGGGATACAGTAGCAATTACCTACCCAATAGGAAATGTTATACAGGCCCAGTACTGGTATAGTACTGCTACTAGAGTTACTAATACTGGTACAATCAGTTACTAGAGTACCAGTAATGGAGTGATAACACTGAAACAGTACCCTATAACTAAATGTACCACTTATATACCTATACCCTACCAGTAATCATCCAACCTTGCTCATGCACTGACCAATTTTTTTAAATCACCAGCATTGCTTCAAGTCTGGATCAACTATGGCATTGATATTCTACCTGGCATGTCCTACATCTAGTTATCTTCCGTTTTTGATGATAACCAAACTCAAACCAGTACCAGCTCTACCTCTGGCGAACAGTACTGGGCCAGAATCGGCCCTGTAAGTCGACTCTGGCAATTTCCCATAGGGTAGGCAGTACATTGCTATCAGTTTCAACTGGAATAAGGAAACAAAAATCGTTATGCTAATGTCCCGGCGAAAAAGAAAACCTATTCAATTCCGCGAGTCCGAACAGTTCTATTAATTAGTGTCATTCATTTGAATTTCTGAATGAAACGGAGCGAAATGATTTACATGGAGCGATCGGTCTTAAAGATATCGAGCGATATCGATCGTTTGAATATAGAAACAAATGCTGTGGGTCTTAATACATCTGTATGCATGGCGCGGCGCGTAAGTGCGAAATTCGTTGAACCGTCGGGAGCCGCGGGCCATAATAGGTAAACGTATGTGGGGTACGCGTGAGTACTTGCATATCTCGGGAGGAGATGGAACGAGGCAGATAAGGGTAGATACGGTTCGGTTTAAGGAAGCGGTTAATTACCGGCAGATAGAAGATTACCAGCTACCGCTCCGAGGCCTACTTACGACTTGGTCTATTTCAACGGAACTACCAACGCCGGGGTTATTTTAATGTGCGAGGATAAAGATTCATTGAGACGTTTAACTCCGCAGCCTGATTGCAATGATAATGGCGGCCTATTAACGTTTTTAAGCCGGCTTTAATGTATGGCGCGATTTTAATTGCAGCCGTTTCAACGATACGAACAGTTTTATTTGTTCCTCATTGAAACGCTACTTCATTTTCACCGGATGAATTATAATTGCGATTATAAAACCTGCCCGCTACGTATTGTTTCAAAAGCATTTGCTAATCGGCGAAAGCCCTTCTTCGCCAACGATTCTCTCTTTTTTTTTCCTATCCTTTCATTTTCCTTTTTTTTTATAACGCAATGGTCATTTGCCGTTTTTGTTTTATTTATTGCAGGTTGTTAGTTAAATTGCAATCAGTTCGTTATAATGGCACGTTCTTTTGAGATTAAATTGTTGTTGACTGGTACAGATTATTGGTTGCTTGTTCGGTTACTAATTGCGGTCGGTTTATTTTATTAAAATTATGATAACTCAATGTTGTTAAAATTTTTAAGAGAAAATTATACGAACCCTAATTGTCAGAGTGGATCTACTGGCCACAATACTGGCCCAATGCTGGTTAAATGGATTTCTAGGAAACAACAATAGGGCAAACTTTGGGCAATACAAAGCGACAACAACAACGTCCGGCAGACGATATATAAACCGAGAAAATTTAATTTAAATATATCCTTTAAAGGACGAATATTTTATTTACAATCCAACGAATCAATAAATGAAACCACGCAAATTTCAGTACAAGAAATTCAATTTAATACCAGCGAAAGCCCTACCCATGAAATTGGGACAAATCTTCTGGAAAAAAATCTCTACTTTAACATAATTAATCGTAAATTAATCCCAACCCCTTTTAATCCTGCGACATTTCTGTCCAACTATTTGCAAACTCTTAAAACGAGATGATTCATTGTAATGAGACAATTGCGGATCGAAAACAGTCATCGAATGGCGACAAATTAAATTCCGCATAACGACCCGGACGAGGGGGAAGTCCGGGTTGGGAGGGGGAACGGGGGGGGGGGCAGGCGACACTCGTCATCGTGCTGTTCGTCTCCGAAGCATTGGCGCTGGTTAGTCCGTAACGCGAAACTTTTGCGATTGTTTTGAAATTAAAGTAAATTCAATTTAGCAGCTAATTATCGCTCGGCGCAAAGTTGTGAATTAAACTTGTAATTGGCTTTCGCTCGAATCAAAGAAATTGCGCTAAGCTTTCTCGCAGCTACGGCCCCGCGCCACAACCTTGACTGCCATAAACGCGACTTATGAAATCTCGCCCCGTACGGTGCCCCGCACGCGCACCTCGCGCGCGCGCGCCTACCTCGATTCCGCGAGAGCGGAAGTTGCGTTCACTTTCGCGCGTGTCCGCAACTGCGAAACGTCTTGTAAACAATTAAGAAAGACCCGATTAACTGTCGGATAACGAGACCGTCGGTAGAAAAGAAAAAAATTATATAAAAGGAATGGAAAAGGAAAGAAAAATAGTGAGGAACGAGAAAATTTGGATTTGATCCTGCGGCCGCAGTAATGTTCTGGCAAAGGATCCGCTCGAGTTCGGCAAATCGATTCGACGCAAACGCCCGGCGCAATGCCGAATTCATAAATATGCAATCGTGTAATTACATATTTGTTTGCAGGTAAAACAATTTTCGCAAACAAAGCGCATTTTTTACTCTTTCCCTTCTTTTTCTTCCTTTCTTTTTTTTTTTTTTTTCGTTCCGTTTTGTTACGACTTCCAACATTACGTACGCGCAAATATTCATGCGTTTTATGTGTGCTTAATACGTAATTAGGACGCAAAGTTACTTCCCAGTGTCTTTGTTAATGAAGCAATTTTTGATTCTTTGAAATTGATTTTATCGTAACTTTTAAACGGCGCCGCTTTTTTTTTTTTGTGCGTACACGGAATTTGCCGAATTATGAAATAGAACAGTTATCTTATTATATTTAATGATCATTCGCATTTAATGGTTTAATTTGTTGCCGAACGTTTTCGCAGTTGTACATGACAAGGCCGTAGCAGTATGTTAATTAATCAGGATTCGATAGCGTTTCATTTCGAGTGATCAATTATCGCTTGCAGGTAGTTTTACTATTTTGTAAATACGATGGGATGGTGGGGAAAAAAGGCAAACGCCGATGGAAATCTCAAAATGTAATAATAATTCGCGCGGCAAAAAACATTCGTTTGTTGCATTTAGTCGCTTAAATGCTTGGTTTTGTTGAATAGGGATAATGTAATTCAAATTGCAACATTTCAGATGTGATAAATTAATATAAAAAAAAGGAGGAAAAGATCAGTATTTTACACAAATTCAATGTTTTACATTTTTCTGAAATAATCTACATAATGATGCTAATTCGCTGTAAATACAAGACTTTTTTTATGGATATATATTTTTGAAAAAATTGTACATTTTTATATGCACATAAAAGGACTTGGAAATAGTTTGGTTCATAATTCTACCAGATACAAGTAAAACATTGAAAATAATGTATAATTCAGAAATAATAGAACCAACAAGAAAACAAAAGTAAGTGTACTTACTATACGAGATAGTTTGTTTCGTTTGCGGAAAATATCGAATAGATTACGTACCTTCTGAAACAGAAAAATAGAATTAATGTTATTTTTTTAATTTCATAAACAATACTAAGTCCTACTATATGATAATATATAATTCAACGCATGGTTTTGTTAGCTATGACAGTAAATATTTAAACGTGATAGCATCGTATTGTGTACACATTATGAATATCTATGAAATAATGTAATATATATAAATTTTATTTGTACAGATTTGTTAGCTATTGGACTAAATATATAAAAATTATGATATCGAATATTAAATATTAATATTATTATTATGCCAACATCAATAGTAAAAGAGTCCACAAATTCATTTCCAAAGTTTTAATATATTGAAATGAACTTCGTTTGGAATGCCTACTTTGAATGAATTTAAAAAAAAAATAAGGGATCTAATTTAAAATGCCTCTAAATTCGTATTCTGCAAAGTAGAATATAAAACTGTCCAATTTCGTATATTAATTTTAACCTACAGGTGTTTGAATTTCATTTCAAAATACAAGTTCTAGAAGTTTAAGTCGTACACTTTTTATAGTGCCGTAAAATATCAATGCTGAAATTAATAATTTAATTATACATTTCAGGCACGATTAGTTAATAAAATAAGTTTCTCATCGTAAACATTAAATCACCTTTAAATATTCCGAAACCAATTTCTCTTTAGCAAATGCAATCCATTAAAATTATATATATACATATACACATATATACATATACATATTTTTTAACTTAAAATACATTTCACTCGACATGGCCAATCCATTATAAAATCAACTTAATACGCAAATACATACCAATTACGTCTACATTTAATACGATAACTTATTAAATTACCCGAATCCATAATGAAACAACGCAAACGCCAAATTTCCAAATTACCCCTCAAGATCGATTGATATTCAAATAAGCAACAATTAAATTACGCCGTTGTAACCGAGATCCGGCCGGGTTACGAGAGAACAAAAATGAAATATTCATTTTTCATAACTGGAAGTGTTACAAATATGATTGTATTCATCAGACTGTGACAAGAACACGACAGAGTGCTGCAGACTGTGTCAGAAGATCTCGGCGAGATACCGCCGCTAAAAGGAAAATGACGAAAGCATTGTTTCGCGGCCCAAAACGGGCCGTGCATTTTTGAACACGTCATTAAACGCCGAAGACCATCGCTCGCACGGTTCGTTTCGAGAGAAATCTATTGATACTTGCTATTATATTTGATAATGACTCAGGGGGGAATATGCATTTACAGTATTCCTTATATTGCCGGGGAGAACAATTTTATATTATGAAAAAAATATTGGAAAGAGCATTAGTAAAAATAAATCTGGGCCCTTCTATGGTGTCGGCATGGCCTGATCGATTATAGTTCCCAAAATATAGTTCTGATCCTAACCAGGTTGGGACCATGTCGGGACCAAGTCGAATGACCTGATTGGGCAATGATTAGGCATGTAACTCCAGGTATTGATATGGTCCCAGTCGAGATACCACGTTATATGTATATAACCACAATGGTACCTATGCTAGGACCAACTTTTTAGTGGAATATTGATCTTGTGATCGTGAGGCTTGGATTCCCGTCCGGGACCATACTTCAGCCCGGTTTAAATTCCCCTGTCACACACTTTACCACCACTCTACGTCTTAAACTTAAAGCCGAATCTATCTTTATCAAATTCCATTACATCTCCATTCAGGACATGGTATGGCTTCCCCTGCAGAAACCCAAATTATCCTATCCAAACCCCAACGAACTCTCTATCAAATTTTGCTAGTTGGAAAAGGACACTATTGATAACTGTCAGGTCACGAGTTCTATTCCTCGGTCACACTTATTTCTAATACCTTCCCCCCCCCCCCTTAAATACTTTCCCACTCCCATAATACCCTGACTATTAATAAATTCCCACTGAGCGTGGCGCGCATAAAACTGTAACAAGGCGAGCGCTTGATACGTAGGTATATCAAGAAGCCGAACATTTGCAGGTATTTGTACTGTCAACAAAGTAGCTCCCACGTCCGCAGCGTTATTGAAAACACGGTGTAAGCTAACAACCGAGGCGACGCTTACGGAGCGAGGCTGCCCCGGCAAGATCGATGCATTGCCGATGAAGTTGCCAATGAGCAAGTACGGCGCAAAAAAGGGACGCGGGAAAAAGGCCGAATAAAAAGAAAGAAAAGAAGAAAACAAAAGCAAAAGGAAAAGAAAAAGTGTAATCTCACGGGTGACAACGGCACATCGCGTGACCGAGGGCCGATACACCGACGAAACAGACCCGGGAATTTCAATAGCGCATAAAAATGAGATGTTTAGATGAAAACAAGTAGATAATCCGACGCCGCCGGGTCGAGGACGAGGTAGGAGGGTTTGCACGGCGCAGCAGTCATTTAAATTGTAATTTTCAGTACGTAGACCGGGGGGATCGCGTGTCCTTAATATATGCGCATCTCAAGACGTTCGGTGCACGACAATGTCTGCTGTACGTAACCCGTGTACGGGACTTGTCTGCGCTTGTACTGGTGCCGCCGCTACTATTTTACACGCTCCAAGTGCCAAAGACACCGAAAAAAAAAAAAAAAGTTCGCCTATCTAAACGCGGGGTTTAAGTGCCCCGGTTTATTCCGAATCCCGCGGCGCGCAGTTACTTTGAGCCTGACTTTCGCGAGTCGCGCCGCGGCGCCTTCATTTCGACCCGGCTAATTATGTTGTTGTGAAAAGGATTTTTTTTGTTGCCCGGTTAAAGTGTCGCCGGTTGTTTTGGTAATGAAAATTTTTAGACTAGCCGCGTTTTATATGAATTTAATAATTATCCTGATGTTTCTTCGTTATTGAAATTTATTTGTTAAATGTGTTTCCTTCTTTCTTATTTCCAATTTTTCAATGATGGGAAATCGTCTATGAGGTTTCAGGTTAAATTACGTGCGATTCTCTTTATTAACTCTTTATTATTAATCGTAACATTTTTTATAAGATAATCAGTAGCTAGGACCAAGCTTACCATAGTTTTATATTATAATGTTAATGGTAATTATGGTAAAAATGGAACCTTGTTTGATTTTTTGTAAATATTTCTACGTTTTTATATTTTCAAATGGAAATATTTGACTCTTTGTAAATCATTATTTAAAAATGCTACATCATTGCGGAAAATACTTTAAAAAAAGTTTAAGAATTTCCTTGTTCATGTCTTTCAAAACCCGTTCGAGGATAGTATCCTTGTTATTTATCCGCGATTATTCGTCAACGATTATTTTTCCTCGTTTATTTTTCCCCACTCTGTTCCTATCAGTTGTCTCTCATTGATTATTTATCAGTAGTTATTTATCTTTGACGCCCTCTGATTATATTGCATCGTAAAATTACGAAGATTGCAACGCGACAACGGCACAAAATAACGAAGAAATAATAAAAGTAATCAAAGATAATAACGTTTTATACTAAACTGCGACCGCCAAAATTATGAATAATACACCGGGGGTATTAACGAAAGTTCATGCAAATTAGCTGTCCGATTAATTAGGACAACTTTTTTCTTTTTCTCTTTTTTTTTTGTTCTTCGCGCATCCCTTTTGCAACTTTATTATTTCGCGTTTCATTCCGGGAATCTCTTTATCCGGCGAACAAAAACGTTATAAACATTTCAAAGCGGGGAATATAAAATTTCTAATATACCGAAAAGACAAATTTCAATATCACCCGTTCACTATTTCATTTTCATAAACGAAATTTCATTAAGCCGAAGTCCCACGACTTCGTGCGATCTGTTTACAGATTTTAATAATCCCTAAAGCTATCCCGGCGATAAATTTTGCCGTCTCGTAAAATCGGGCATGATCACGGGGAGAGGCTCTCGCAAACAACTCCTCATCTAAAGTTCCACGAAGATTCAATTGAATCCGATGGTATCAATACCTAAATTATGTATCTAATACAACATGGAAAATAACCTTCCCGTCCCAAATCAATATTATGAATCACCCAGGCGGATATAGTCTGGAACAAAATTGAGTGGACAGCCGGTTTTTATTGGATTGAAGATAATGTAATAGTTTTTGCAATTTAATCTGCTTCCCCCCCCCCCCACGGACAATGGATTGCGAAAAATAATCGTGACTCAACAAAAGCGAAACGAAATATTAATTTAAACTCCCCCCCACCAACGGTCATTAACGTGAAAATTAATTAACACAAACTTTTCCCGGCCGACGCACACCGCTATCCAATTCGAGTGCAAAAATGTTTTAACATTAAACATACCAATTTGGAAATGATGTGTAATTTCGTTACATCCATCGTTACGTCCTTCCCCCGACGACTTGTTATTATCGATTACAATTTCCGGCATTGTCAATTTTAATCCAATTAAAAAGCAGCAAAATATCCATCTCGAAATAAGATTTTTTTTTGGTCCCACGTGCAGGAAAAAGTTAGGACAAAAATTGCTAGTTAAAATAAAATATCACGGCAAAATGTTTTACGTTAACGTTCCCATGTAGAAATTTTGCTAGTTTTTCGCTAGTAATAGTTAGATACTAGCAAGTATTACACTAGTAATTTTATTCTAGCTTTTATCGTAAGATGATACTTAATATTTAGCAAGTTTCACTTGGCCAGATAAAACTCATATTTTTCTTGATAAATATTTGCAAATTTAACTTTATGATTACAATCCAATTGCAGTTTTCTCAGTGTAGAAAAAGGAAGTCAGCTTTTTTCAGACAGGGGCGGAAACTAGACATTTTCCGCCCTCGTCTATAATCAGCCAGTTTCCATCTTTCAAACAGAACTGCAACAAGGCAGTTTCCGCATACATCTTACAAAAAAACTATTAACTTCGCAATGTATTTTCATCGACCGAACCATTCTTCGTTAAATTATCAAACCATTGATCCCTCTTTCAAACCCTATTATATGATCTTTCGTTGTGACCCCGCAGTTTGTTTATAGAATGCCAGAAACATTTCGCTACGAGTGTTGGAACAAATCGGCCATCCGGCGGAACTTGCGACCTAACGCACATCCGTCGCGACGCGGTTCCAGGAGACGAAGAAGCAGCCTGACTCGGGGTGAGGCGGGGGGGGGAGGGGTTATGGGGAGGGGTCGAGTTCCTCCCAAGTGTTACATTGAAGTAGTGGGCCGATGAAACTCTCGCGAGATGAGACGTGGATGCAATAAAACGACGTATAAAATAATTG
>JABFPN010003170.1:0-19095 GCA_022817305.1 Leptoteleia sp. ZL-2020
GTAATAAAAATGAAACGACTGAAGATGAAAAATTTCATTTCCAGAGCGTCATCACCGCTGGCACAATTGTACTCAACCTCAACGATGGAACATCATCACTTTGACCAATGCCTGATGATCTTGAGCAGCCACGGCAATCAGATCCTATCGAACCTCTCGCCCGAGGAGTACTCGCGCGTGGTGAAGGTGCTCGAGGAAGCGATTTTATCAACGGACTTGGCGGTGTACTTTCGCAAGCGGGGCTCCTTCTTTAGTCTCGCGCGTGGCGGTGGATATAATTGGGCATTTAGCGAGCATCGCGATCTGTTGCGTGGCATGATGATGACAGTCTGTGATCTAGCGGCTATAACGAAACCGTGGGAAGTTGAAAAACGAGTTGCCGAGCTAGTCAGTAGCGAGTTCTTCGAACAAGGAGATATTGAAAGAAACACTCTCAACATCACGCCCATAGTTAGTATGATAATTTTCAGCTTCGCAAGTCGACGCTTTTCAATGCTCCACTGTACAGATGCCCTCGTTAATATTCACTTCTGATCGTTCCTTTTTCTTTTGTTATTATTATTATTATTATCGTTATTATTTTTCGAGCGTTAATCATTTCTCGTCTGCTAGCGGCATTTCTATCGTTAAGAAAATGCCGTTACTGCCGAGTGTTTCAGCCGATGGAAATAGGTAATGATTTGTAAATGAGTGGAATTAATTATTACGTGAAATTTAATTTGCATTCATGAAATGAACTAGTTCTCTCTCTCTTTTTTTTTAAATTCCTTTGGTTGTTTACAATAAGAATAGAATATCAAGCGAATTATTACTTTTGTTATTCAATTTGTGATTAATTTTGTGAAAACAAAAAATTTTTGTATTGTAATATTACTTAAATAATGTTTATTAAATATTAATCACTGGCGTAAGCGAGCGATTTGATTTAAGTTTCCTTTTGCATATTGATTCGTACGCTTGGACATTAATCGTCTTAATTATTTCTGATCGAGATAATAAATAAATTTACATTTGTGTAATTATTTTTTATATATTTTTTTTATTATAAATCTTTTCATCGTACAGCGAAATAAATAAATTTCAATGTGATATCGTCTTAAGAAATGATGTTATATTTATACATTAATTTTGTTTGATATTAAATCGAGAAATTTGAATTTTACAGGACATTATGAACAGAGAAAAAGAGGACCAACTACCAATGATGCAAGTGGGTTTCATCGATTCGATTTGTTTGCCAATATATGAGGTACTATTTTCATATTTATGAATGTTGTAAACATTTTCAACAAATGAAATTAAAGCAATTTATTTGTAAAATTTACACCGAAGAAAAATTAATAATAAAATTGAATTCTAAAACAATTAATTGTATTGCCAAAAATACTATTTATAGTAAAAATATGTTATATTCCAATTATATCAGACATATGATAAAATGAAATATGAAACGTTGGAAATACGAAACAGGATTGTAAAGATTAGGTTTTAAATTATTCAGAGTTGATTTGTAATAATATTTAGTAATTATTATAAACATAATTTATGCAATCTAAGATTATCACCATAAAAATGTTATTAACATATATAGTAAGAAATTTTTAAAAAAACTTAAATTTTTCTCCGCTGTTATTTTTAGTATTCTATCGTATTCTACATATAACAGTAAAATAAGTACTGTAAGTTTTTAAAATATTATATTTAAAGAATCTGAAAATAAAACATTTTTTTGTCCCGTAGGCTTTTGCACTTTTGTCCGATAAACTTCAACCTCTGGTGGATGGCGTGCGTGCTAACAAAGAGCACTGGCTGAAAATTGCAGAAGCCGACTCTCCGACAAAAAATTGCACGAATCATGACAGGACGCCATCTCCATGTGACAATGAAGAGCAGAGCGAGCAGTCTGATCTATAACTGCGTTATTGACAGTCGTGTGACGGGTCCTCGGCCTCTTTCACGGGGACGTGTGATTCGAAAATCTTTAAAAAAAGGAACGACAAATAAAAGTTTCTTTTAATACATTTTTATATGCCATGCACTATAAGATAATTAGTTAAACATTTGAAAAAAAAGAAAATATCTAAAGAGATGTTTACAAATATTTTGTTAGGAACCGCGCAACATCGTTCCTGACTTTTTTTTTATATACGGCTTTCGCATTAACGTTTTATCCGTTTTATTGCAATCAAAACTTCCACATTGTATACACTTTACATTCGGTTTAATTGAACATTAGTAAGGTTCTGTCCAACTGTGCGAAAATAATTTACATTAAGGAAGTCTTGCTTCGTTTGCTTATAAAACGGTTACGTTGCATTTAAATAGAAAAAGGTATAAAAAGTATACAAAAAAAAGATAACTGCCGTGTATCATTTTTTTCGATTAATCAAAAATAAGCCTTTACTAATCTTGGAGAACCTTATATTGAATCAAAATATTGTTCCTTGAAATAAATCAATTAAAGCTTCGTCACGATACAATGGTTAATATATAAAAATAGTTTTTTCGGTAATATTTGTAGAAGAAATTATTGTAGTTTACGATGGTCGAAATAAATTCTTGAGGGTTCAGTAATTTGGGTCACACGTCCCTTTAATTACCGCCAGTTAACCATGCGGTTCGAAACGTCAATGCAACTTCGAGTCCAAGGCACCTTCTGTTTATTAACATTTATGATATCCCTGTTAAAAAAATCTAGCTGCGATCCTACGTAGGATTTTGGCACCGGAAATTAGCTAATTTCCTAGGTAGGTTCCTAGGTAGTTTTAGGATCTTGCCTAGTTTCCTAGCTGGGATTCTAGGTCGAAAACTGCTTGATCTCTGATCCTAAATTCCGACCTAAGACCCCAGCTAGGAAACTAGGCAAAACTTTATAACTACCTAGGAAACTAGTTGATTTCCGGTGCAAAATTCCTATGTAGGATTCCAACTAGATTTTTTTAACAGAGTATCCAACGTTCGTAACATCACTCGACCTTAAACGATCCAATCTCTTTTCGTCCTCGGATACGTAAAACAAATTTTCAATCAATGTTCAAAGTATTACACTGAAAGATTTTCAAAACCTCTGAATCATACATCAAATTGTGTCAATTTCTTTAACATTGCACGTCAATGTTGAAGTGAAAAGAAATAAAAAAAAGCAACTCTGAGACCATACGAAATGCTACTCAAGTACCTGATTTATGTGCATTTGTGAATCGATGTAAATCCATTTGATATGGAAGAAGCTGCAAGAGGCAAGAGGACAGTGAGAAAGGATTTATGATTTCAAATAAGCGTTACACATTTTCAACGGCGGGTTCGTTTGCACACATACACACACGTGCGCGCGCGCGCACGCGAAAGGAGACGTCGACGCCGCTGAATAATTTTTATGATTTTTCAAATGTTTTTGATGTCTGTCAACGATGACATTTATTACTCGCTGTATTTCAACAATTCGAGGGTTTAATTTAACCTGAAGAACTATAAACATTCAAAGAATTCTTATTAAAGTATAAAAAAAGTATATATATATATATATATTTATATATATATATAAATTTATATATATATATATATACTGCTCGTATACGTGTTGTTTGTAGTTACATTTTTCTTCGAGAAATTTAAACAAATTTGCAATGAAAACCGTCTTATGATATATTTATTTAAATCTTTTTAATCATATTCATATAATTACTCTTTAATAAAGAAATATCCGGTTTGTAAAATGTTGTCTGAAAAAACTTGATAATCGATATTAAGAAAATCTACTGTTATTTTATTAACTGATACAACTTTTTCATTGCATACTTGGACTTTTCCTATCGTTTGTATTAATACGCTCTGAGAACTTTTTGAATGTCGTAAAAACTTTCATACCAACAGTATGCATAAATAATTATAATGACAATGCATTCGTATTTAAAAAAACCGTACATTTTAAACGGATTAAACCAGAGATTTCTACTGCAAAAATTATTACCAAATAGCGCGCATGAAATTTCTCACCGTGTCATTCGAGTATCCTATTAACTCGGAGAGATCATTATTTATATATAAAATATATTCATATTTTAACGTTTTACGATTTATGCCTACTTTGCACAGAATGACTTTTTATTAGATCACATTCGTTTCTGCTGCAAATTGCCAATTCTACGTTAACGGGAGTTAATTTATGGTCAATGTGTCAGCAGCTTAATAATTTATTCTGCACCATAGTGATTACATAATTATGCATTAAAAAAACGTAAAAGAATGTGTTAAATTTACGTCAAAAAGTATCTATCATTTGTTCGTAATGCTGTTGTAAGTCAAAGTAGTAATTTCCGAAATAATTTATGTTCAACTGACATGTATGTGAATTTAATCTTGCAAGTTCATTAATTATATGATTTATGTCTATTCTGTGTATGTGATATGTTTCTCATAGATAAACTAATTTATGAGAGTTGTTCAAAAATTAATCCGTGTAACATTGGCTTTAATAATAGTAATATGTGTGATCTGTATGTTTAGATTTTAGAAATGTTAAGATAAGAGAATAAGTACTGGAATCACTTAATAAAGAGCAAAAGTGAGTTAAAAAATATCATACGATGGGTATTACTGATCAACTATGAAATATGTGAGATGTAAATAATGGCTATTGAAACTTTGTATAAATTTCAATACAAATTTTGTTTGACAATAAAATAATTCCTTTTTTTCCCCACGCCATATGTCAATATACTTCGCAACTCAAGGGGTTGAAATAATTGTTGTAATTTTTACGTTAAAAATAATTAATGTTTTATTTATTATTACTAATATTACATAAATTTTGTCAATTATTAAAATATTATATAATTTCTTTATACAAAATTTATAATTAGTTTGATATCATCGCTTCAACAGTTATTCAATTTCAATTTAATTCATATAAAAATGCAATTCTATATTCGCTTTTAAAACTGTTAGCTTTTAATTGACAATTTTTATTTATAATTATACATATACCTTATTTATTATCTAACAGTATTAAGCCTTTTGTTATTAAATTTGTATGCATTGCAAAGCCAATAACAGGTCTCTATTTATGTTTTTATTGTCAAGATTCCTGTTATTATTGATTTTATTAATTTATGAATACAAATGTGTATTAAATACATTGCCTATACTTATCAATTTGTATTGCATGTCACATATTAATGAATGAAATAAAATCGTAAGAAAGTTTCGAAGAAAAGCATTATATTTGAACAATTTTGATTTGTTTCACTAACTTTAACCAGTCTGAATAGTTACAAATATTATCATACGATGTAGGAAATATTCGAATCTGTTGTACAAGATTAAAATTTCCGTCTTAAATGATAAATAACTGCACTTATTTTAAACTGTGATTTTCAACTTGTCACTTTTTATTGTTCCTTTCATTTAATTCTTAATTTTTTTTATCTATGATTAATTTCTGGGAAATTAACGTTTGATTGTCTTTTTCTCTGCCTAATAATTTCGGAATAGCTAATTCATTTATAAAATTTATAATTTAAAAAATGTATAGACAATGTGTTAAATTTCTTTATGGATATTATTATACAGTTATGATTATTATAAAGTAAAAAGAAAATAATCAAACAAATCTAAAAAAATAATGGTTTAGAAAATATATTCATCATAAATATATTACATGATATTTACAAACCATTGCTAACAATATTATTAAATTTAAATAACAATTAAATTATATATTATGTATATATAAACCAATAATAATATTGGTTAAATTTATACACGGAGAAAAATTATATTACAAGTTTACTAAGTTTGTCAGTAAATTGGTTTACATTAAAAAATTACTTTTTATTATTATAGAAAAGATTATTATTTACTATAGAATTATAACTATATTGAAATACAACTTCAGTATTACAAACTAAATATTAAACTTTAATTTTTGTTACATGTTATAAAGTAATATATAAACATTCACATTTAACTATAAGAATGTAATAATGTGAATGTATAAGCATCGAAGAAATAATGTTTTTGATTAAAAGTCAAGTAACGATGCAAAAGTTTAATATTTGAGTGGAATAAACTCGCAACGAAAGAAAAGAAATAGTTCTTTCAAATTATTGAATATGGTAGCTTAAAGTAATAAAGGTATGTAAAATGATGTAAACTAGAAAATAATACAGGTACTTCTACATTTATAATAATTTATTTTCTTTTAATTGTTACTAAATAAATATTTAATGAAGAAATATTTATCATTGGAAGATATATTTAAAATACACTTCAGTGATCATTTCTGAGACAATAAATTTTACCAACAAGTTCGTCAACAAATGTGGAAAAATTCTTGTATCGCCAAATTACTGAAATGTGGAAAAAATAAAAACACATTCCTCTAATTCTTTTCTCCGTGTATATATAATTTCATTGGTTAAACAAATTTAAATTTTTTTCAATCTTTTTTTAAACTTGCTTCACTTCTCCACTACAATAAGGACAGCAAGCCATGTTTGGAGAATTGGAAGAATTTAATTGGAAAAACGTATGACCACCTACTGCAACTGCAGCTCCCATTACAGCACTGCAAGCAGCATCTTGTCTACCAGATATCAGTAAATTCGGACTCATCAAAAGCTGGAAATATAAATATACGTTTTGATATAATATATTATCATAATAATCGGAAAACATACATCAGGTACGTTTATAGTAGTATATTACTCAAGGAGGAAAAAAGTTGGTAACCCAGGTCAAAGGCGAACCTGAATCCACTTTTTTATCAAGTCTAGTACAATATTTTATTCAGCTTGAAAGTGACATATGTTGGTAGCCCTGCGGGCTACCAATACATTTTATGTTTAAGGTGAATCAAAATATATTACAAAAATTGTTACTTGTTCTGAATTTTTTTCCGCCGGAGTTTTCATCTCGAGTCCCGTTATGTCGATCTCCTTCCGTAGATTTACGTTATTCATTCCACTTAATAACTGCACTTTCAATGACTCTGCCAGTTGGCAGCATCCTTCGGATAAATCTATTATATTTGTACTCTTTAGATCATGTTTTCGTGCTATGGACGCTCCTATTGGATCAAAATTTTCCCTTAATATGCAGAGAGTCCTATTAAGAAGATGTAAGAATAACATAAAACAAAAAAATTAATATCGAAAAGAAAGAATGCTGGAATGAGATTAAAAAATAATTAATAATATTACCTATATGTTTTTAAAGAGTTTTCCCTAACTCTACCATGTTCTTCCAGTAGCCTTTTCACTGTCTCTTGAAGATCTGTAGTTCTTTGGCTCAGAGCAGCCTTCCAACGTGCAAGCTCTTCTACCATTAAACTTTAATAAAATGAAAATATAATAATCTATAAATGTCTTGAAATTACCTTAATAACCATTTATGTAATACCTGCTAGCCAAGAATTTACTTCGCCAAACTTCGCATTGTCCTGCGAGCCATTCTGTTTGCTCTTGGTGTGTATTAAGATGTTGGGCAGAATTCAACAAAGCCCTCGCTAATTGCACTTTATCCTCCGTAAGCAAGTGCACTTTAGTTTCAAGGTCTTCACCTACGGCAGCAACCAATAAATTTTTTAATTCCCCGTTAACCTAAAATGAAATAAATATTAGCAACATAAAATTTGAATTGTAAACAATTTAAATTATGTACAATTTTCTTTTTTTCTTTTTTAAATTTAATGTTCAAACCTGAGCTTGAAATTTTAATTGATTCTCTAGTTGACTATTTTCTTCTTTAAGCTTTTGTATTTCAGCTTCATATTCTTTCTTTTCAATATCCCACTTGTTTGGTTCAACATTATTGGTTCTTTCAGATTCGTTTTTTTCACCTTCACTAGGTAATAATGTCATGCTTGACAACATTGAATTTATATCAATCTTTTTCCGCAAAATCCTTTTGGTCTTTTTATCCGAAGGAATTATTGGGTTAACAGCTGCTTTATAAGGTTCGTACGGTACAAATTTTGGTTCCTTCATTTTTAACGAATGCAGAATATGCCGTTCTGTTTTAATTTGAGTCATACTGTTTGGTACAAGGTTTACTATTGTGCCGGTAGGAGTAACTGGTTGCGTTAAATTCGACTGTTTTAAATTAGTCGGATGATAAATAAGCGTCTCCCCTAAACGAGTTTTATTAGTCTTTTCAACTTTTTCTGCAACAACATTTTCCATTCCATCTCCTTGCGTTCGCCCTGGGCAATGTAAAACTTGAGGGCCTGTAAATAAAGAGAAAAATAATTTAACATCTTACGAGCATGTCAAGTGGCATCTTAAGAGCATGCCAAAGTGCTGTATCTATGGAATTAGTGTATTTTCAATTTATCACAACATTATACTACTTTGACATGTTACTAATGTTCAAAACAACCGAATAATCTAAGAATGAATACAATGCACAGAACTGCAGTAATATAAAACAGAAATATCACTAAACGTCAACTCATGGCTATGTCCCAAAATTCACTGTCAGTATCCTGCATCTTCATCTGTTTTAATTAAATATATATGTTTGTCTCACAAACACAGCACTGGCAGTCAATATTGGAACAAGCCTCAAGTATGCGTGGCCGTTTACATTCTTCAACAACTCGCTCAGATAATAAAGGATGCATTTATGTAAACAGAATTATCTGTCCTTTATCAACTGAGCGAGTTGTTGAAGAATGAAAAGGGCACGTGTGACACGTAAAAAAAGCAAACATTGCCTTGAATTGTCAAACGATAAGAAAACTTTAATACCAACTAAAATTACTGAATAAACAAACAATCCTTATACGGACAATACCAACGATACCAACAATGTAGATCATTTACGTCATCTAAACCTTAAATTAATTTATAACTCCTTAAATATATTTTATTACAATAAATCTTTACCTTTCGAGTCGACACTCTTCGTACTGTTCTTCCTCGAATAAGAAAACGTCGCGACCTCGGTCTGCATGTTTCTTACAGCCAACAATTATAACCAACAAAATATCAAGTAACAAAAAAATATATACACAAATAAAACCAATTAAAATACTAAAAAAGAAAGAAAGAAAACAAAATTGAACACGATTTTATTTCCCGCTTAAACAAACGCAATTGTTCTTTGTCGAAAGAAACAGCGAAAATTGCGACAGTGCGAGAGCGAAGAACGCACCGTACGGCGAACGTTCGGTGAAAAGTATTACTATTCCGAACATATGTTTTGTCGCGATTAACGGAAAATTTGTTCGCTCGTCGAAATTACTCCGACAACGTATCGATTGTTAATTTGGCTGACGCGGTGAATCGAAAACAATGTAAACCGGATTGTCGCACGTAATAATTGAACGATTCCGGCTAAACTGCAGTTGTAATATAACTGAACGTGGCTGCGGAACTTTGACAGACGGGAGTAGTGGTGCCATCGGGCCGTGCGCGGTAAAATTCAGCTACCCACACCATGCACCACTTCTCCTCCAAAGGATTTATTCATAGTAAGGAAATAAATGGTTTTATATTGGCCACTATAAATTATTTAAGAAATTCATTTTATTCGGTGCAAAATATACATATTTTTTATATTACCTTTATGTCATTTTTATATCCAAAAATATCACTTAACTACAAATAAAGTTATAGTTATAAATAATAAAAATGTAACTTTCGACCAAACTTTTGCAGTTATTTGTTTTGCAACAAGTAATCCAAACAGTATGGTAGTATTACAATGTAGAAATTTAAAAATTCTACTTAAGTAAGAAATTATAAAAAATTATTAATACATTTTAACATTCTATCATGCATATTTTAAAGTTAAAATGTTATAATATGTACGACGGTGGAATAGTTAAATTAATTAAAGCAGATAACTGGTTTTCAGTGAATTTTTGCTCGTGAGTTCTCCAATTATTGCAGTGGGTTCTTTTAAAATTTGACAGTGTTTTCCTTATTGTTTCCTGAAATAGAAACAGTTTAGATTATTAAAAGTTCTAAACACTTTCCCAGGGAGGAACAATAAATAAATAACAATGAAGAGTTAACAAACGGTTATGTTAGCTTAAATAATTACCGGAATTGGGTCTGGGTCATTTAAATGTAAATTGAAGATGTTAATAATTAATGGAGTATAATCCGGAACATCATAAGGATGCGCATTGATAAAAGAAGATAGACCCAAAATGCCCGCGTGTCTTACACGGAGCGCATGTTTGTCCAAATCTTGTAAAGATGAAACTCTCATTTCGCTGAAGGAAACGTTCTTGCCATTCTTTATTTTTACGTCCGCTTTCTTTTTCATTTGAGACTAAAATTAAAAAAAGAAATAATTATTGATAAAAAATTGTTACAATCGATGGTTTTAATCCATATTTAATTTTATAATAATTTACCAATAATTCATTCTCATTGAGTATAAGTGAACAGTGCAAAAATCCGCTAAGAACGGAAGCAGCCTTTTCTCGAACCTCGATAACTTCGTCTTCCAATAATTCCAAAATAATGTCCCTTGCGGAATTAATTTGTTCTTCATTGCTTAAGCATAAAATCATGTTATTGAAAGTAAAGGATTCTAAAAATAATAGAGAGTTGACTCTGATGGACCACGATGAATATTTCGACACTGTTTTTACAATATTTATAATTGCCGGCACGTGGTGCTTCGGTATCGTGGTATGGGACAATATCGATAAACAGTCGGAACACTTCTCTGCCAATTCCTCGTCAACTTCTATATTCTCAAATTGATATATATAAGGATAAATTTGATAAAACTCAATGGACGGTCCATATTTTGTAGAGCTGAAAGTGAAATGATACGTTGTAAAATAAGCATAAACATATTTGTACTGAAGGATAATTGATTAAACGAATATTTTACTAAAATAATTGCTTCTCACCTTAAACAAATCCAATCGCAAATAGTTTTAAATAATCGAACCAGATCTTCGTTCTTCGTTAAACGTTCCACATAATTCACTTCTCTATTGCCCTTTTTACCATTCCTATTCAAATTAAAGGCGTCAAACTGCTGAGATAATTCTTGAATCTTGGGCATCACCTTGTCTATGAAAAGTCTTATATCTGGTACTGAGGGAGAGTTGGGTGAAGTTCTGTTGAAACCATTGGATCCATAGATTATCGTTAATAAAGAAGCCAATCTGGTACGCAAATTGTGAAATGGTTTTGCCGTTAAGCGATCTTCCACATAGACCAGTAAACGATTTAAAATCTCACAGTGACGCCACGTACGTTCGGAAATGGCGCTCTGAATGATCGTAAGCTGAGCGCACTCCACCGAGGATGCCTCATTATTTGTTTCATTTGGTAGCTCCATTAGGCATTCCAGTAGCCAGTGCACCGTATTTGGGTCTCGATTCAGTAGAGAAAATTGTAGGTAAAATATCCAGACGTCCATACATTCGGTTGAGACATTTCTAAGGGCAGTTTTTATCAGCGGTAACACTTGGTCCCAAAACTCGATGGTCATTTGGAAGGGCCAGTGTTTGGTACCACGTATCAGTCCTGCGATAATACGAATACCGCAACATTGGCCGTCTTCGTCCGGATGTTCGACCATTCGCTTCAAATGGGGTACGAGATGCTTTAAATAAGCTATCCCGTGATTGCGGAAGAGACCTTTATAAAACATTGTTAGAATACGGGTAGGGTGCGTGGCATCGATGGTCTCCTCTAGGGTATGATATTCCATCATTTGTTTGACATTCTTTGGATCGCTGAAGAAGAGGTCTATTTCAATTTCCTGCTCGGTGAGTTGGCGAAGTTCTGGATCAAAGCTGGGTTGCCGCGAAGATGGCGCATAAATTTCCAATTTCTTTGGCCAGCAGTAGTAACCAATGCTGTCGCTGTGTACAAATCTGGGCTCGTCCCATTGTTCGGCAGTTAGGGGACGTGTCTTTGAATTATATTGCAACCATTGGTTATCCGGACGAATTCCTGGCGATGAGCATTCTTCTGACCTTTTCAACGTATTATTTTTTCCTATAAATTGCATAGGATCTATTTGGATCTATAACAAATAAAGAAGAGTCTGTTACTCCAAGTTAACTTGACGTGTAGGCGATAAGAGGGTTACCAAACTATAATTAATATTACACCAAACTATAAAAAATGTTAACTTTAATTATTGTAACATTTCAACTATTTGAAAGTAGCATCAGAAGGAATAAAATTCCTTTTGAATAAGATCATCTTTGAATGTTTACCTTTGGATGTTTCCTTTTAAATTGTCGAAATATATACATAAAAGTTTCCATTGCTATGTATCTTTCAAAAACTGAATCGTTTGTTAAAATATGAAGAAGACATTGAATTGTTCGCGTGGAAGGCTTCAGTTTGGGATGAATGGAATTCTTGATTATGGTCAATGCATTTCTGCGATTTCTCCAGTGCATGTCAGTTTTGGACAATGCATCCACTAAGTCGTCAATCATGTTATTTAAAAAATTAATATTATCCTTGGTGAGCTTTTCGAGCCGTCTAAGTCCTTCTTTAATTTCAGTTTCTGTGGGCATTTCGAGCTTTGGTCGAATGGTTCTCCATACTTGTTTAGCTGCCGTAATACATGAATTTGGTACCATGGGAATTAGGTTAAATAATAATTCGTTATAATTATTCACAACATTTACAATATCGTCTTTGAAATTTTGCGTAAAAAGATTACTGGATGGTGATGATAATGCGACAGCTTTTATTATTCGATAAAATGTCATCCAATCATCTTGGTAAGTATGAGATGGTAGAAAGTTGTCAATTATGTACAGGACACCCTTTGAAATAATATAATTCATTAAAATAATTATAAAAATATAATTATTCATGTATATATATATATTTATAAATATTACCTTAAATTGTTCTATATGCTCGTCTGGATTTTTATTTAAAATTTCCAAAATATAAGGTATAAGAATATTTTCGCCACAAGTAATTCCTCCGAACGCTATACAAAGAGCTTCTTGGGCCTCCACTCGTACCGATATATATCTGCTAACTGCGAGTTTAAATATCTCTATTACAATCAGACTATGAGTTTTAGTTAGAGGATAGAAAGTGGCTAATTGACGACTGATTTGTCGCAATGTAACATCTTTCAACCAAATTACACTGATATGTTTATTTTCATTTAATAATTTGTCGGCGTAAAATTTTTTCAATTTCTTGAACGACTTGTAATTTTGATTATAATCCGTCATTTGTCCCGATTTGTTAGTTAATATCTGCAGCCATATCTGCAAATTATCATGAATTGTTAAGCATTTTATTTTACTTGCAATTTTAATTGATTTTTAAGGGCAGAAAATTTTACATACCTCCAATAAACAAAGGAAACTTCTAGTATCATCCTCCACATAATCAAACATAACTTTCTGCAATTTAAACATTACATTGGTAATGTATTTCCGGACGTTACTTCCGTCTGGCATTTTAATTTCTCCCTTAATTCCTACATTCAAAATCATTGGGGTTGGCAATGCGACAGTTGGTTTAACTGCGAGAGGTTCTTCATTCCACCAGGGTAAAATGTTTACATTGCCTTTGAGTAAACTGAGAATGATCGACAAGCTGTTTTGTAAGTTATCTCTGAAATTTGTCATGTAAATGTTAATCGTACTTTTTAAATTTTACTTGGAACTTATTTCAAAACAATTATTTAAACGTGAGATTTTCTTACTTAGAAAGAGATTCGGGATTGATAATATATTTCTCCAATCTGACAGTCTCTGGTAGGAAATATTTTAGGAATAATTTAGTTGCCAATTGTATTTCTTCGTATCCAGGCGTGTACCAGCATATATTCATTGAATCTAATTTGGTACCCTGTCCCCAATTACGGAAATGTGGGTAATTGGGATCATTGATATCATAACCAGATATATTGGTGGTATACAACAATGATATATTAGTTAATGAAGTGCCGATATTCCTAAGCAAGCTGTGTACCCTTTTTACCACAGTACACATTTTCATGTGTAAAAGTTTGTCTATGATGTTCGTCAGTGTATCGATGTATGGCATCAAATTGTTACCAGAAGTTTTTGTGATATTATTTAATAATAGTAGGGCATAAGGTAACCGTCCTTCTTTATTCTCCACAATGTTAATGTCATCGTCATCGATAATTTTCATTATAATTTCCAACAGAACAGGCATGATCATCTTCAAGGTTTGCTCTCCCCTGTACTTGGCAAAAATATAGCAGATTTCCGCTAATGTCTGACCTGCGATTTTTGTCTCGAAAGTGTTTTCAATTATGAAGTCGCGCAACTTTTCCAATGCGGTATTTAAAATGGCATCACTTATGTTCACCAAAATGGCAGAGATAGCATTTGCAAGCATGCTTGTAAAAACATACTCGTCTTGGCTGGTATTAGAATTAATACGACCAACGCTGTCTAGCGAACTGGAAATTATTAATGCAAATATCCTATCCATAAATTGGGTGATAAAATTGTCAAATTGTGAAGTCATATTGCAAATTTCACGTTCCTCATCTTCCAACTCGGCATTAGAAGAGGAAATATCTACGATATTCACCATCAAAGCATACGCCGAGATGAGTCTTAAAGTTGCCA
Organism: Leptoteleia sp. ZL-2020; assembly: GCA_022817305.1. NCBI lineage: Eukaryota > Metazoa > Arthropoda > Insecta > Hymenoptera > Scelionidae > Leptoteleia > Leptoteleia sp. ZL-2020. Next base: position 14,573 of record JABFPN010003170.1, read on the forward strand.
AACATTTTTCATTGTCATTTACGTCTATACCCGGTAAACAGGAAAATAGAATATCCATGACGAGAGATGGACCACTTGGAAAAGCATAGTCTGAAATAGTAAGGCATGATAAGTAATGGAATAATATCCCTAACAGTAAAGAATATTTTTGGTACATTCTGAAAATATTTCTCGCTATTAGGGATGTTTTTAGTGGTCTTTATATTCATAAGTTATAAAAAATAAAGCATACCAGTACATTCAGTTCTGGAACCACGTAACATTGGACGAGCAACTGCTCTCATACAATTCATCAAAATAATAAGTTCGTGAGGTTCGGTAAGTGAATACAAAGAGGAATTTAATCTTCGTAAAATCTCGGGGATAATCAAATTAGGTCTAATTGTGGCCAATCTTTTAATAGTGAAGCAAAGTTCATCATCTGTTTGAACAAAAATTGAATTTAAAACTAATGGATAAAGCGTTTTAATGAATTCGTCAACTTGTTCATCTGTTAACTTGTGGGATTCAGGAATCGGTTCATTTCCTAACCGCTTATAAATACGTTCTCTAGAAATTAATTTAAATTATTTTTAATTGTTTAATTAAATAATCCATGGATATATGTAAACAAATTATGTGTTCATCTCCTTACATGTATAATCTTGTAAGTAAATTATGACTCAAATTGGAGAAAAATGATTTTAGTATTGAAGACCATTCGCCATAATTAGCAGGATGTATATAAGTCTCGACAGCATTAGTAAAGCTTTTAAAATATTTTAAAAGGCTGTTTGTTTTGTCCTACAATAATATTTATGTACTGAATAAAGAAATATAATTTATAATTAATAATTTATAATTAAATTATTAATATCTTAAATAAAATGATTACCATAGCAAATACAATCCATTGTGCCATGGAATTTATAGCAATTACGCTGATGTTCATATTAGAAACATATTTGTAATACACGGGAAATTCAAATGGCGCCATAAATTTGCTAAAAATTAAGGGAATATAAGGTTCCCAATTGATATAACCAATGTTGTTTTTGGCAAGAACCGACATAATCTTAATTACCAAAGCTCTACAAGTAGATTTATTAGTAGTTTCTAATATGCGCATCAGTTCATCAAACCAGAGTTTGTAACCAATACCATGGTGCTCAGGTGGAAGGTCTACGGGTAGAAATTGACACATGATATGCAAAGCAAACACTTCTGAATTTTCGTTGTAAAAATATAAACCAGGTCTTAATTCATCCAAAATTTCTTGCGTGGCACGAAGCTGAAAAAAGGATTAAAATACAGAAATGATAAAACATAAATTTACTTATACAATATATTCTTAAGTTGACGTAGAAAATAGGTAATTTATGGTATTTCTTCTTTTCTCAGTGTTATACTCTGTTAGACATCAATAATATGTAGAGAAAATCACTTACCGTGAAAAAAGATCTTGCTAAACAACACAAATCGACTAAGTCGTTGCTAGTATGGCCGTAGAAAAATTGATACATATTAATCTTTTCACAAGATTCGGTCGTTACATTTTTGAACAATTCATATAAAGGTTTCCAAGGGAGTTCTAAATCTTCTCGCGATATAGAATGTTTTTCCCTTCAAAAGTAATTTATTTGTTACAGAAATGATAAAAAAAAACTATTCAACACACGATATAAAAGATTCTATTTACCCACCTTAAAAATAAAATATATTGGTAGCCCGCAGGGCTATCAACATATTTCACTTTCACGGTGAATAAAACATTCTACTCGACTTGGAAAAAAAGTGGTTTCAGGTTGGTAACCCTTCGCCTTTGGTCTGGGTTACCAACTTAAAATCCCTTTTTCCCCGTTGAGTAATATACTATTGCTCTATGAGTACAATTTTTATATGAAATTTATTTTTTTTTTTAATATTTTTTACATACCACAGGATATTCAGCGTATTTATAAAAACTTCTAACAAATTTGATGGTATATTGGGTATTGTCACTAACTCATACAATAATTTTATGAGCAGTATTTGTTCTTCCTTGCTAAATTTGAATCCATAAATGAGGATGTAACTAAAATAATTATAAATGACGTTACCATAAATGTTCTTATCGCTAAAAAATTCTCATAAAATATGGTATTATTGTTTTACAAACTGTATTTATAACACAAATGCAATATTTATATGAAACTAATTGTAAAAATCAAACCTGTGGAGTCGTTTACACCAAAATGTACACCCGGGTTGCAATTCTCTGAGCATAACAACTTTGCATAAGTTAATCCTGATTTCAATAAACAAAGCCCTTGCCTCGGATTCCAATTCATTGCTATACGGGAGGTAATCATTCGCTGGGATTCCTCTTTCGTTAATTTCATTCAAACTTTCGTTAGAAGAAAATAAACTGTCATCCATTAAGTGCAATTCCATTTTTGTAGTTGTTGTATCTTAGAGCTTGTCACTGTAATTAAAAATTATATCCCCTTTTAAGGTATGAGCAACATTTAAGCAACGTGAAAACTCGTGAAATAACACGCATTTAAGGAAAACAAACAATTTTTTATAAGCACAATAAATTCTTCCATTTATTAACATTTTTTTATTAAAAATCCGTTCGTACGAATAATTTATCTTCTATTGACATTTAAATTTGGCGCGGATTCGCGCGCATTTTATCTATAGCTGTAACTTCACGTCGAGCTTTACTTTTTAAGAATGAAATTAATTAATTTAGTAAAACTTTTTGCTTAAAAATAAATATTGCAGTATTTCAGGCTCGACTTTTTCGAAATTAAAATTAAATTATTATAAACATAAAATTAGGTAAAATGTAAGGTTATCTCAGCTCTGTGATTGCCAATCAATATAATTTCATTTTGAAATGTTAATTCACTTTAATAGTTTTCTATTAAATACAATTCAAAATAATGGACGATACTTTTTTCCCCATTCTTTTCTTTTTCGATTACAGTTATTGTCGCATTCCATCAGATGGCAGCCGGGATATGCGTGGGCGAAAAATTATCTGTCGAGTTGCATTGCTATGAGGATGAAAATAATGTGGCAATGGGTGACACCGACGACACCGACGCTGGTTAAGGTTAGACTGCGTTATATGCTCAAATCGTGCGTCGGTGAAGGATTTTTTATCATTTTACATTATTTTTTTTTTAGTTTCATACTTTATTTATTAAAGTTACCGTTGAAGTTTAAAGACTCGAGCTTTTGAGTGTTTGTTCGTGGAGGTGTTTTTGGGACCATTTGTTTTCAAAATAACGTACGAACGAGATCGGTTTGTACTTGAGAAGTCGTATCGTATATCTCGTCGTAGTTATGTGTTTCCATTGTCAAGATACAATTATTTTGTGGCGATAATATGTCAAAATCAAACATAAAGAAAATAACGGTCGACCCTACGAAATGTAATACTGACTCTCGACGTCCAAGTGTGTTCGAACGTTTAGGTACTAAACCAGTGGTACCTGCCAGTAGCCAAAATACTTCCGATTATTGTAGGAACTGGGCTTTAAATGGCAATTGTTCGTATGGAAAAAATTGCAAGTATGTTCATTGTTAAAATTGCACTAAAGTAATTATCCCCCACGATACCTTGTTCCCTTTTGTCGAGTCTTGTTAGTCTCATCGCACTGTTTTTATTTGTACAACTAAGAGTTAATGTTATTTGTTTTTAAATGTACGTTTTGGCACGACTATGAATGAAAAATTATTTGTTATATTAATAGAAAACTTATTAAAATTGAATGTGGTAATTACATGTATAGGATGATATAATAAGGTCAAACTTGTAATTCAAATAAATCAGCCACATGATGTACAATTACTTTAAAATGCTTACACATGTTTAAACAATTGTAACTTCTGCTAAAAAAATTAAAAATATAATTAATAGTAAAACAAAATTAATATGAGGGATGTTTTAAATATTTTTTTATTAATGTGAAGTAATGTACATATTATGTTAAAGAGACAAGTGATTTTATTCTATGCAAAATGATAATTAGTTAAGAATCGTTGCTTATTTATAATTAGATTTTGTTACAATTACAATTATATATATCTATGCATAGTACAATAACAATTGTACTAACACAAGTAGTATATATTAATACAAATGTAATACTAATATATTTTATATTAATTTAAGGATATATTTGAGAAATGAAGATTCTTATATTAAAAATTGTTATTAGACTAATGACTTTTATAGGGAATATTTTTTCCTGGGGCCAAACCACAACAACAATATTATAAAAAAAGAACAATAATTTTGAATTGATGAATGTACTTAACTTTTCTTCATCATTTGTAAATTAAATATAATATAATTTCTATTTTCATACCCAAGTTTAAGTTTGGTTTAAAAAATTTTATTTAAAAATTAGTTCAGGGTTTAATACAGTCAAACCTGTGAGGAGTCACACTTTCGGGGCTGTAGGAGAGGAAAATGAGACTCCTGACATTACCACCACTCTAACCTATTATATGAATTGAAACAACTTCAGGCCTTCCTTTTTGTGTTT
>JABFPN010003171.1:0-19093 GCA_022817305.1 Leptoteleia sp. ZL-2020
TTGAGTTTAGTTCTTTCACAATTTTTACATCAGCAAAAAACCAGAAACTACATTTTATCTAAGTATAGCCAGCCAGTATTTTTGAAAATTCTGGATTTAGTTTTTGGCCAGTTACTGGACAGTTCTGGTTAGAAACTTGCTAGTGTCAGGGAAGTTTTTCTGGCTAGAAACTAGGTAAACAGTGCGTGACGATGCTGGCTAGTAACTGGTTAGTTTTTCATGCTAGTAACTGGGCAGAGACCAGTAAAATCTGGCCAGTTCCAAGCATAAAACTAGGCCAAATTTTTACTTGGGACGTGACGTTATTATTTAATTAATCAATTTTTCGGAGCAAGTATCAATTTTAACTTTTGAAGGAAGTTTCTACCAGGGCTTATTTCAACCTTTTTTCCAAATATGAATGTCTGAAGTTAAAATTTAAACTTAACCGACGAGAAATGTAATTTCTTGTTTTTATATCAAATTATTTGCAGTAAAACTTAAACAATTATTTGTACCCTTCTACGACTTGTCATTCACTTGTTATGCTATCGAATCCCATTAGCGTATAGCGCAACGGTAACAATATTAATAACAATAATTCGTGTTCGCAACGATAAACAAGAGCGCGAACTCGGTCGATAAGCTGCACTCGAGATCGGATTTGTTGGCCCTTATCAGTTTCGCTAATGAAATGGTTAAGGATCGGAGCACCGTGTATGCGTGTTTACAGACATATGTACAAGAGTGACTGTGTCGTAGCGTTATCCTTCTCGGGCCGGCATGATGTATAGCCGTTTATCGATCGGCGTTGAGATTGCATACGTCGGATGCTTCGTCATATTGGTGCCATCAAGGAATGCCTCGCGTAACTAATTAATAATGTAAACCGAGAGATCCGTGAAAGAGAAAACAATATTTGGAACGGAACGAGTCTTCAGAGGTAATGAACTTCGTAAATGTCCTCGAAGTCTTGATGGGACGCGAAGAGGCAACTCGGTTTTAATGACGTTGGTTTTTTAACGATCCGCCGAGCTCAGTTTCATCAACAAAACAAAAACGAGAAGTTTTCAACGTCGTTGGCTAATTAACTTTCGGAGATAATTTATTATTCCGATAAGTAGATGTTGAAGATTTCAGTTAACGAGTACCCGACATTGAGAGATTAGTGTTGAATTAGTAGCTTAAAATCTCGCTAAACAATTATTGATACAACATTGGAGTCACACTGAAATATTTGTGTTAATTTTTTAGTCGGGGTATTGGAGTGTTCTGTTTCGTCGTACAAGTCATCGATTCCGTATACTTTTTCCTTTATCAACATTGAGTTAACCAGTTTTAGGTCTAATGATTTGAACATGTAAAATTTTATAATTACATTTTAAGTTGTCGTCAATGTTCCGTCAATATTTATTTAATGATAAGGATTTAACAAAATAATAAATGAAATATTATTGAACATTCAGCTATCGACTTGAACTTGAGTTGATGTTGAGTCAGTATTGAAATTAAAAATTCAGTGTTCATTTTTGAACAAAATTTGACGTTAATAAAATTGAAGATTGAGGTTTCAAACTGACGCATCGATTTTGAGGAATTAATTTTATTTGTTTTCAAGTAATTTTATTTTATTCGTATTATATGATAGTGAATATTTGTTACATCTTTAAATCTGATATATCTTACGTACTTTAAATTCATTTAACAAGTTCGAATCACATAATTCTTCGAACTAAGCGTAGAACGAATATCAATGAATCATGAATCATTCTAATTTCAATTCACTTTTAATTTAACGAGTTATCTTAGACATTTGTCTGAAAGATATTTAAAGTTAACACTTTCTTTTTCAACTCAGTCATCTACGAGGAGTTTTGTGTGAACTTATCTTTCAAACGTATTGTGCGGCTACATTGTTCACGACTACATCTCGTACGTCATTGCTTTCGCGTTAAGTAAATCCTCTTTTAACGCGAGAAGATCGGATTTACCTCGCTCGACACTAGCGATACCAAGACAGCCATGTTTTTCGTTCGACATTTACACTGTTCACAAAACGATTTAAGAAAATGACTGTTGGATTTCTTTTTCAAATTAGCTAAGAAGATTACTTCTCTTCAACTTGTAAATAATTAACTTACAACCATTTATAAGTACAACAAATAATTTTGATATCCAATTGTGATAAATGCTTTTACTAAAATATTTCATTATCTTTATAATTATATTAACGTCATTTTTTGTAATATTTTTAAACTCAATACTTTGTCAACTCACTGTCAATATTAATTCAACTTTAAAATAGATCATATCCCTCTTAAGAAATTATTATAAGTAAAATTTAACTGAGTATAATTGAATTTCTGTCAAATAAAATTAAAATATATGATTCATGACACATGATTTAGATGACATAAATGCTCCATATATAGTTAACATACACGTGGTGATATGTAGTAAACATATATATGGCCACATATGCTAAGTATATATGGTAATGATATATGTCACCGTACACGGTAAATATAAATTTTTATCTGGGAAACTGTTTGAAATATCAGTACAGTAAAATCTCTAAAAAATTCTTTTATGTCAACGTTACTATGTGTTAATGAAAAAAAAAAGTGATTATACTAAAATTCACGTTTATAAAACAATCTCGGTATCAAAATCAAGATTAGATGCTCGTGGCAAATGAAAAGAGCACTTGATCCAATATTCATTTATAAAAACTGGCAGAAACAATCGTCACCGGAATCATGAAAACGCGCAATTAACTGAAAACAAAGCGCCGTATTCAATCCTTCGGCACATATTTGCCGTAACTTTATCCAATTTAATAAAACGCTCTGTGTACAAAAGTTTTCATTATTTCCCGTAGCGAATCATCCATTATTTTTGTGCGCTATTTATCTTCGGCATCAAAAATTTTTCAACGGGAATGACGACGATTATGCGGTCGAATGAAGCGGAGACACGCGATTTCAATTAATGAAATTATTTCGCCACTAAAGTGGCGGGGCAAAGTTCGCAATCTCCGTGGAATCAATAGTTGCCGCGCTCGTGAAAAACTTTATACACAGCGAGCTAACGACTCAAGTGATGTACGTCGGACTAAACTTCGACTTTATCACTGCAACTCCGTCCCGGATAGTGGGAGCTTGTAACGGTTGTCCGCGCGAAATCCCGGCCGCTAATATCTCAAAGTTTTCTAAATTTGAAGTTACGGAAACACGATTAGGGTTGTCTCGTAATGTAAATTTCAAATGGGAACAGCAAAAGTATTCCGAGCCCATGATATTTGATAATTCTTATAGAAGGTTAAATATATAAATATTCCTTTTATCAAACATACGAATAAATTACGATTAATGAGAAATTTTTTGATTCAGCAATTAATTGATTTAATAAGGAATTAGAATTGAACTAATTAATTGGTCAGATTAATGAAACAGTTGTGAATTTTAAAATTTCGCGCTATTGCAACGTTACAGTAAGGATTGTTCTGCTTCTGTAACTCTTCATTGGTATTGTTTACCACTTTTATGCTTTTGGTATTCTGTGAGAGTTTCCATGAAACCTTTAGGCAAAAAAAGAAACATTATGAGAACTATGCTTATATAGCTGTGGTACTTTGATGAAGAAAGAATATTATTAAATGAAACAAATTCATTTATTGCGATGTCAAAACCAGTATGGTTTGGGCAATCACATATTTTAATCATACGTCATCAAATCCCACTCATAGCCTGTAAAGTATGAGAGTTTTTATTTTTTTAAAAACTAATAAACAAACTTAAATATATTTAACAACGATTTTAAACGTTACTAATAATATTTTAAACGTTACTAATATGGTATACTTAATATGAAACGAGTATTGACTATTAATATCTTAGGTCAGAAAGCATGTTTAATACAATCATATCATCTTTTGAATTTAACCGCGCAATATGCTTACATCAATAAAATATACTGAAAAAAATATGACAGAAAACTGTGTTTCAGATGTAGTAAGTTTCAGTAAAAATTACTGTTTTTTAAAAGGAAAGAAACTAGTTTTAAATGTTATATTTATAAAGGAAACAGAAATGTTTCCTTTATTTAAAAATGCAATTTTTACTGAAAAACAGTTATACATATGAAACACAGATAAAAACAGTAATTTTTTCTCTCACATTTTCCTCAGTAAGTGTAGCTTTAACCAATTTCGTATTATTAACTCAACCATACTTGGTATACTAGTTCATTGCCCACCATAAAATATGTTTAGTTTTAATATACGTATACTTGTAGCTGCGAAACATTTTTTTCCGTGTTCGCTATAACAGCGTGGCAGCATTGCACGGAAAAGTTTTGTTACGAGTTTGGTATAGCAGTGCGGACAGCTCCGCAATTTTGATGGAATAAATGTTACATATTATAATAACAAATCAAAATTAAAATTTTTTATAAAGAGAAAATGTTTAAAATAATATTCAAACTATAAAGAGAAGAGTCATAACGTTTCAAATTGATATTTGTTAACTTAGATGATGAAAATTGTAAAATAAAAAAAATGTGAGGGCGACGCTCATATGGATACCAACGAAGGTTAAAAGCAACACTTATTATATTTCTTCAACGTTATAATAACGTGTAAATGTCAGCTTAATTGGAGTTATCGTAACATTCTTCTAAGATTGCATATTATTACACACAGCGAATAATTTTGTCAAGTCAAATAAATATTTTGTCATTATTTGCGTAACAAAATTATTTTTTAATTTAACAAAATATTCCGTTAAATTAACAAAATGTTTTGTTGATTCAACAAAAATTTTTAACGTGTATGACAATATTAATAAAACGTTACTGTAATATCCAAATAGAGCGTTCATATAAATTAGAATTAATGTCTCTGTAAATACAATTGTAAAACTTATATAAATTTTACAGTAAATAATTAATTAAAGAAACAATACAATACGTTAACGTTGCATTATGTTAAAGTAATATTAAAGGACATCGCCGTAATGTTACGGTAACATTGCTGTAATGTTAATACGAAGTTACGCACACAACTGTTTTAGTAACAAATATCAAATGAACATTCTCAGACCTTATCTTTGGATACACGTTACTGTAATGAAACCACTAATCGTGGGACTAGATACACTGAGAGAAAAATGTTGAAAATATTGTAATTTTCCGTTGTAATTTGAGGACATGATGGACAAGGTTGGGAAAAGTACAATCAAAAATTGTACAATGTATTCAAACATTTGTAGAAATAAAGTGAAAAATCATAATATTTACGTGTTTTGTGAGCACATTTTATAATTTTCGATTGTAACTTTTTGGCTTTACCCAACATGCCCTCAAATTACAAAAAAAGATTACAATTTTTACACAAATTTTTCTCTCAGTGTATGAAAAAAATGAATTATATTTCAACTGTGTTGAATAATAATAATAATATATATTCTTTTGTATTTATTTTTGTGTAAAAATTTACTTGATAATATTTCATACTAAAAGTTTATTGTGAATTAAAAAAAATTCAAGCTCAAAATGGACCAACTGCGAAACAATATGAATCTAAATTTCTGCACAATTTATTCGCTGAAAATAAAGTTCAATCCCCGTCAATATATCCGCAGACGTAACACGATACCCCGAATTAGGATACTGTGTCGCATTTTAGTAGAAAATAATGACTAACGACTGACATGTATACAAAGGTTGCATTACACCGCGCTACATAATCAAAATGTACGATACTTTACTGACTTCCACTCGGACAGTCACGTAAACCAATGTAAGCGTCGTATTAAAGCGAAATACCGCACCTACTTGCCGTACTCGAACAACACGTTTGTCCATTATTCCGCGATAATGCGCGCACGTGCGTGGTAATGAATGATTATTATGTCGCGCTTTAATACGCCGCGTATTACTAAATAATCCTTAAATGGGCTCATCGTTGCGTTCAATTAATTTCTATTAATTTTTTGTTTTCAGTTAATCAAATTGGCGGACGTTTCCGATTACATGGCTCAATTCAGTTTAAACATTTTGGTATTTCAATTAATTTCATTTCATCCCTAAAGAATTCTGGAATATATGATAGTAACTCGTGCGGAAAAATACGCCTGGATATTATACGAAAATAGTCTAAGAAAAACCTCTGGCTGTTATTTGGAAGTGACCTGGAAAACGTTTGGAAGTAAGTGCTGAGCCAGGAGCATTCCTCAAAGTATAACCAATAGATGACGTTGATGACGATTGCCTGCAACAGCACACTTTAAAAAAAAAAAGTAAAATTCCACGTTATATTTCGTCAAGTTTTATTGAAAATTCTGTTCGGAACGAAGAAAGGACATAATTTCTTGTATACGTCGGAATTTCCGACCCGTACGAGAGGCTAGTTCGGTGATAGCCAGGTTTTTTCACGACGAACGTTAAATTTTGTGAAATTTAAGGTGAAACGTAACTCGTTGGCCAACTCAAAATGAGCATAACCTCAAAAATAATACACATTTTTAAATATATTGTAAAATAAAAATTCATTTACGAAAAACATAACGTACGTCAAAAGTTAAACAAGTTTAGAATCTTTTAAATTAGTTTTTACATATTGCAACTCTTCTCAGAGACCTATCTTTTGGAAATTGATTTCATCAACTGTTTAGATGTTTGTTTCAAATCTATTTCCAAAAGATAGGTCTCTGAGAAGAGTTGCAATACATGAAAACTAATTTAAAACATTCTAAACATGTTTAACTTTTGACATACGTTGCGTTTTTTATAAATTAATTACTATTTTACAGTATATTTAAAGATATGTATTATTTTTGAGGTTATCCTCATTTTGAGTTGGCCAACGAGTGACGTTTCACCTTAACGAGAACCCAATTCCGCCTAATTTGACGGAATTTTTCATTCTTTTACAGTGCAGTATCTCGTGGAATATATATGGAAACCGTTCCCCAAACGCAAACCAACTGTAATTTCAAAATTACGCCGATAATAATCCGTGTGAATTTAGGACAATTGAATGTAACCTGGAAATGATTGTTGGATAATGACTGAATACAAAGTTAGGTAATCAGTTGGATTATCCAGCCACTAAAAGTGCGTCGACTGTTCTAAAAATACTCGGTCTGTCATATTAGAACACGCTTGTTTGTTGCCATGTTCATTCCACGAGACACTGCATTTGTGGGCAATCTGTCATCAGCGCCACCTATTGGATATATTTTGGAAAATGCTCCCGGCGAATAAACGCTGAGTCCTTATTTCCAGACGTTCTTTAAAATACTTATAGACAACACCACATATTAAATATTTTAATAAGTATTTAGTATTAATATTTATGGAACTGATATTTACGAAATTGACGAAATCTTCTTCATATTAGATTTTAAACAAAATAAGAAATGGTATTGGATTTGTGATAAAAATCGGTTTAAAAATCTAAAACGTAATCCATCTTTCTACATAAATAATTGTATAATATAAAAGTTAAATTCTATGCGTAAACGTAATTTAAAATTTAACATAACTTTAGCACCTTCTTTTATTGCTCCTAATTCGATTTGAAAGATAAAACTACGACTTTTGTGCGTGTTCTCCGATCCCATGCGCGTTGAAGCACCTTATGTACAGGTATATATATATATTTATATATATATACTTTGTGCATCATATATACAATCGTCGCAGTGTTCCATGTCCATGTCGTTTATTTAATGACTATCATCAACGACATTTGCGGTAGAATTAAGCCATCCGCAGTCAACAACACAGACATTTCGAGTTGATCATTAGATCGTGACGTAAGATTTCGCTTTTTTTATTCCATATTATTTATTATTTATTTTATGTTAGAGTTTATTAGCAGAATGAGACAACACGATCTAAAAATGAACTCCACGTTGATGTACTAACTACTATCGTCAGATCAGATGAAATAATTACGAATGATTGAGCATTCCTTTCAGCTTGTAACTCTGTTTATATCAAACACTAAATGTTTGGTCTAAAAATTATCTCTTAGACGTAAACTTTCGCCTTTAGATTACTTTCAATTTTTTTACATACTTATAAATTTGATTAGTTAAAATATAAAGAAAATTAAAACAATTTAATTTGAATTATTAATAAAAGTGTACATAAATTTTAAAACTTGTCAGGGTTTATGAAAAGGGCAAATTTTTTCTCATTTGAAACCAATAAGTTTATTTTTTGAAATGTATGATTAAGTTAATTTAACGTTTTAAAAAGTGAAATACACAATTTACTGAAGTATTGAAAAAAGTGTTGAATGTTCTGTGTCGTGACATTATTCAATATATTTTTAGATATATTGAGAAAAAGAATCATTAAGAATTACTGTGCTGGAACCTTAAAGCTCAGCCATGTATATAATATAGAAAAAATTACCGTGCCAACACAATAAAAATTATGATAAAATATACCAAAATATTTTAAAATACGGTAATTTTTTCTATGTTTACATGGTAATTTTCCTACATTGTATGCATCATTGCAAATTAAGGTTTTAGTACAGTAATTTTTGATCAATTATTTTCAACGAAAAAATCAATGGTTTTTTTTCAGTAACGTAACATTAATAGACGAGTGGATGATCCATGATATAAATTAATTTGTTCAGGGCTGATGGATTTTATTGGTCTTTGGTAAAAAAATTTAGAGCTTGGACATTTGTTTTAGTTAACTGAAGTGTAAGTTAGTAGACAATTTTTATGTGTAAGAGTTATTTTAAAATTTGTATATTTAATAGTAGGTAATAGGTGTGATAATACGAAATTCTTATGTAAAAGAAAAACACGTTTGAAATTATATTTATCCGTTTAAAGTAAATTATACATGAACCATTCCAATGATTAAAAGATCAGTTTTTCATAAGAAAAAAGTGCTTTTATGAAGTCTTGTAGATTTTGAAACAGAAAAATCATTAAACGTTTGTATCTATTTAGATGCAGATATTTATGAATTGCTGAGAATATTCATATAAATTACCTACATGTGAAAATGTCACCAAATTTATTGAAAAAAATGAATTCTTATGAATGTTCACAATAATTTTTAGATACTTACATATAAATATTTGTAAACGTCTTCTAATTTTTCTATTGAAAAATCGATAGGAATTTATAAAAGCTTTTTGTCTTATGAAAACTTGTAATCTTTCAACTAGGGCAATTTTGATCACCCAGTCTCATCGAAAGCTGTTATTCTTACCTGCTTCGTAAGCTAATTCAAATTGGTAGCACTAGTATTAAAATGGAAGCATAATAGCGTAAGGTTCAGTCAATAATACATTCGCATTTTTCTCCAACAAATAACAAAGAGATCACCTTAAACTACACGGAAAACAGTTTGGGTGAACCGTTTACCATACAGGGAGAGCCGTTGCACAAAATCGTTGTAAACTCGCTTCACAAAAGTTTTGTGCAGCCGTTTACCAATTTTGGGTAAACCCTTTACCCAAAAAGGCGAGCCATTGTCTCAAAAGTTAGGTTCTATAAATGGTGGGTTTACCCAAAATTAGGCGAGATGCTCTACTAAGACCATAGTAAAGCGCAGCAGTTCACCCACTGATGGCACAACGGTTCACCCAAACTGATTTCCGTGTTCCTATGAAAAAAAATTGATATGGGTTGCCATATAGGCCAATATATATGCGGCATATATGCAGCCATATATGTGGCATTTGTGTGACATATATGCAGGCATGTTTCTGAAAACATATATGCCGACGTATATGTCGCATATATTTCGGCATATATGCCACATATATAAAGTTTTTCATGTGTAGTGTACGAAGCAGGTAAGTATAACAACTTTCGGTAAGACTCGGTGTAAAGGTGATTAAACAAATATTATCTTAATTATAATTTTCTTTATTATCTTTATTTTACTGCTATCATTGGCTCATATTAATGTTTACTGGCCCTTTTTTAATTTGACTAAAAAATTGTTTCAATTAAAATATAAATTTAAAATTGTCTCAATCATATAATTCTATTATAAATGAAGAAGAAGAAGAAGAAGAAGAAAGTAACTAAGAAGATTCCAAGGAAAAGTAAACTGAACGGGATTTAAACGCGAGTTCTGATCTGTCGACAGTAAATGACGATCGTCTCGACATCAGACACAAACCAGCGACGGAGAGGCTAGTGGTGTGCTCGATCGCACCGGCGACGTTGCTGATCCTGCAGGTGTAGTTGCCGGTGTGCTTAGCTGTGACGCTATTAATGGTGAGGATACTCGAAAACGGCGGATAGTCGTTTATCTGTATGTTGTTCATCACATTGTCCGCATCGTTGTGACTCTGTAGCCGGATTGGCTGGCCTTCTACCAGCCAGGTTATGTTGAACGGCTGGTTTCCCTGACTCGCGGTACACATGAGCTGTGTCCTCATGCCCTCGGTGACGCCGTCCTCGAAATAAAAGGGCGAGATCCGCGGCGGAACTACAAGCGTCACTCATACTGTACCCTTTACCGAGTTTTAAGAATACGGACGCTCGTTGCTTTAAATTTAAGAGCGCCCCCTACTTCTCGCTCATTTAACATTACATTACCTTTTACACACTTTACTTGTTTTCTTTTTCTTCCTGCTACTTTTTTTTTTTTAAGTAGAACTGCTTACGGGAGGGTTAAGCTACTTATAGCCAACTTCAGGTTTAACAGAACGGTATTACAGAAACTTTACAGTACGTTCCAGAATTGACTGTAAGTACACCCAGCGTCTGTGAATCGTCCAATAACTAGATGACATTTGAACGCTACTTTCTGTAATGTAATGTAAGTATACGAGTTCAAATGTCATCTACTTATTGGACGATTCACAGACGCTGGGTGTATCTGATATACGTTCTCTGTCTTAATACAATAAGGATGCAAGATGACTTTCCGAACTTTACTTTCATGGTATAATTAATACCAACATAAATTTTTTTAACTAGCGATCTGGGGGGCGAGCTTTCAATCGAACTGGGTGTACTGTCTTAGGGAGTCGAACGTATAAATTTCAGTAAGTTAAAAGAAGATGTAAAATATGACCAATCAATTTTGGAACATGACTTGAATGATAATGATTTTTTTTTGCGCGCAGAATACGCTTTTAAATACATCTTTCATATAAATAGAAATTTAGAAATACATACATCGCAGAGGTAATATTATTTCAAACTATTCATTGACCAAGGTGTATTCAAAACAATATTACTATCTGCGTAATATGTAAAAATTTGTATTTATACGAAATGTGTGATTAAGTACGCACTCTGTTCTGCAGGCATAAAAGACTTGTTTTAATATCAATTTTTCAGCACTTTTATTTTTGTTTTGGCTTTCAGTTTTTATATTCCTATTTCAGGATTTCAGTACTGAAAGTTGTTTATAAAATGTAGCTAAAGTCATCTCATCAGCATCCAAACTTATATAAGGGTAACTGTACGCGCGTGTATAATCCTGTGAAAAAACTTTATAAATGTATACTGTGTGCATCTATTACTTATTATACATGTCAAAAACCCTTGAACACTTGACTTATAAGCACACGGGTCACTGACACGTATTGAAGCCCGAAGAAGTTCTACTTTTTCGTGTGGTTCATAGAGCTCACATAATGTTTTTACATCGAGTACTTACCGTCGGGAAGTGTTGTTTGTTGACATTCGTTATCACCGTCGCACGACCATCGTACGTTAGAATTTCAAACATTTTTTTTGTATTATTTGTCACGATGTTTGCGGTACAGGAGTTGAGTACTTATTTTTTGCTTTATTTCGGGTCCGATGAATAAATTAAAATTCTGAACAGTCAAAGGAAAATATGACCAACGAATCTTTAATTCAAAGTTTAAGTTAACTGATTTGAAGTTGAATTATGTTAATTTAACTTTAATCGATTTTCTTTAATCAAAGGAGAGTCACGACAATTTAGATTGAATCAATAATGCGTCCTTTGTATAAGAATTAAATTTTTATTTGTATATTAAAACCAGATTAGATAAGTGAATTAAAGAAAATAAATTAAACGAGTTAAATAAATTGATATTTAGTAGATTAAATAATTAAAACTTGTGGTAAAAATTGTATATAAAATGGACAAATTCACTTTAACTAAATTATGTGAATGATTTAATATGGATTAATTAACAGAACTTAGTGATAACATTATTTTTCTTCTGAAACAATTTAAACAGTCTATGAAAGCTCATTAATATATTTTTGTTTAATAATTCTTCTCATTTAATAATTGTTGCTTCATAAAAATTAGTATATTCAAACATTTAATTATCAACTCCGACACCGATCAAACAATTGTCACTTCGTGTACGTCTGGATGAAAGTGATGACGTGCTGTGAGACATGTGTTTTGGTATATACGTGACGTATACATGACAAGTACACGAAATCTGTCTCAATCAAAAACATGGCACTTCCATAAAAACTCGTCTACCGAGACAATTCTCAGGAAACAATCACAAAAATAGAACCTTCAGAAGACGTAATGTTATATAAAAACGAATACAAAATACAATAGCCATTAATATAAATTGTGTCATTCGTAATATAGAACTAAATTATCAAATATAAAACTACATGTTGCTAGAAAGTATACACGATCATGAGACCGTTTAATGTAATAAAAGTACGTCTGATCTGTTAATAAGTGGAAAGTAATAAATAAAATGTTTATCATTTATGAATAAATATTGTTACTGCAATTCAATTAAAGTAGGTTTATCTGAACGAGCACCATTCTTCGAATCCCTCGAATGTCCCTAAATCTAGTGACTTTGGTACTTGGTTTGTTTTTGGATCTTGGCAGGTGGCGCTACTGATCATGCAGATGTAGTTTCAATAGCAGCGCTACCTAGAAAGACGCGGGTGCACTTGAGGGTGTTCGAAGACGAAAACTGTGTAAAAACTCGATGATTTCAATATAGTACGTAAACATAGTTTTTAAATTATGATTACTAACGCTTGCAAAACAAACCATCGAGTAGCCAGTATCCGAAAAATGATAAAAGTTCGTATGAATACATGGAAGTTTATCAAAAATTTCGATATCAAATTCAGCTTTAAATTTAAAGTTCGAATACCCGGGGAAGACTTTTTTTAAAATTATAACAATTTTATTGTTTTTCGGATGTTGAAAAAGTACTATGTAATAGGTAACAGTCCGAATAAAATTGAAACGATGGACAATTCTAAGTAACAAAGATACGAAGAGTATCAAAAAAGATTTGTATGATAATTCGTGTCAAGAGAAATTCGTTTTTCTCGAGAAAAAAGCGTGCAATTAGCGTGCAAAGAAAATAGCGTGCAGGAAATAACAGAACGAGTTTTTTTTTAGTCAGAGAGTAAAAGAGAGACAGTGATAGTGGCGATTCAACGTAAGAGAAGGATAGGCCGAGACAGAGAGAACTTCAATTGGGATCGCGAGAGTGAGAGAGTTAAAGAAAGTAAAGAGATAGTGCGTGAGAAAAAAGAAAGAGACAGCGTGAAAAAAATGGAGCGTGCATTTGGGATTTCAACATGTAGCAGAAATTGGTCTCTGGGTGGGTTCAAAGAGGGACAAATGACGAGAGAGAGAGAGAGAGAGAGAGAGACCGCTATCGATTTGCGGACTGAGCTGGGCAGCTACAATTATTTTGTTCCCGTTGTTCTTTGTTTTGCGGCGACTTTTCATTTCCGAAATTTTATGTACGGGAATTCAAACGAAACTAAGATCGTGCTCCAGCTTTGTCCGTCGAAGATAAATAGGTCCGCGGAGAGAAATGGATTGCGAAATGCTGAAATGACGGAATCGCGTGTCTAGGGGAAATTAGAAAGTTGGCAATAAGAGACGGGGAATGAATCTTTTGTTGAGGATTAATGGAGACTTTGACCGTTTTATACAGATTCAAAAAAGAATAAAAAGATTGTAAAACCACTTCTTCATAAATTTTAATGAATGTTGGTAGCATTGTAATTAAATTTTTAGGGATTTTGGGACAAAAATAGTTTTTTTGTATTGTTAATTTTGAAAATTTGTACTACTTTATTAAGAATAATATGTTGAATATATTACGGTATAAAATTTTATACAGTAGAAACGTTTTTACTTTTGGTACTTGTGACATTAATATTGTTTTATATTTATGCTTCTAAATTATAAGAAATAAATTTCATTCACATATTTTTTAAATGTTTGGAAGCTTGTTTTTTTCATTTAATCAAAGTCTGTAATAAAATCAATTACTTAGTTGCTTTGAAGAATCTTACGTGTTAAGTTAGTTAATATTAGACGACGCTACTGTAAACTCAATCAGTAATACCAATAATTCAATTCGTCCAAACTCATCCAGTGACAACATAAATTCGTAATAAGTTTACTCACTTTGCTTGTTATTTAAACTACTGTATTGGTATCAAAGTAAAGTGAAACA
Organism: Leptoteleia sp. ZL-2020; assembly: GCA_022817305.1. Lineage (NCBI taxonomy): Eukaryota > Metazoa > Arthropoda > Insecta > Hymenoptera > Scelionidae > Leptoteleia > Leptoteleia sp. ZL-2020. The sequence goes on from JABFPN010003171.1 coordinate 14,432, forward strand.
AAATCGATCGAATTGAAATTAAGTTGGTGATACTAAAATATCAATAAACGGTAATTGCTTTAACAATTCTTTCATTAAAAAAACATTGACATCAAGTGAGTGGAGAATCACTTTCAGAGATCAGAGACCTTTGTTAATTTGAAACTAATATGTTAATTAGATAGTAATAAAGTTAAAATAAATACTGTACACTTAAAATATTTATTTATTTAATTTTGCACTACCTAAAAGTAAACAGTGAGAAAAAAGTTGTAATTAAATTTATATTTACCATTTACCATAATAAAAAAAAGTAAAAAAAAAGGTAATTAAATAAACTTACAAACTTCTGGCGTTTGAAAGGATATTGTCTACAGTGTCTGTTATTTTATCATACCATTGCAGTAGAATTGTATGATACAATAAAATTTTATATTCTGTATAGTAATAATTACCATAAATCCTGGTCACTTTACAAGGTTATATAAAAAATGTTACTATACCATATAAAAATATTATTATGTTGGTATAGTAATTCTATAAACATCATAGACGATATTCCTTCAACCTCAGAAGGTATAATAATTTTTGCTCAACTTTCATATTGTATCCATTAATCCTACTAAAAGTAACACTTCCCTAAAGTTTATATAACGTCTCATTAGTAAATATCAAAGACTAATCTAATATTTAATCGTCATCCCGTTTCAGCTTTCTTTGTTTATAATTAATTATCACATTATTGGAAATTACTTTAAATAAGGTGCTATAAGTTGGCAATCTTGTCAAGCCAATCAGTGCTACCAACGTAAATTCAAAGGTTAACAAACGCTAGGGTGTTTTGGATGGAAGAAATTGCATTTTTGCGCCAATCCGCGTCTCTCCGTAGGAAAATAAGTTGGTGTTGAGGGAAAGCACCAACAGTTCGTTACCATTAACATGAAGGAGTGCAGAATGAGCGACGGTGCCAGCGCCATTGGCCACGCGACAGGTGTACGTGCCTTTGTGCGCGGGTGCTATGTGACTAATGCTCAGAACGCTGTTAAAGGGATTATATTGGTGAATGGTGATGGCCTTATTTGGTGAGCGGGCGTGGTCCCCCGGGCGTGATGACTGCTCGTTGAGGGCCTTTTTCGGGCCCCCGACGCTGCTGGCCCCGAGGGCCGGCTCCGACAGCGACTCTATTGGCACGTTATCTTTGAGCCACGTAAACGTAAGTGGCAGGTCGCCCGTCGCGACCAAGCATTGTATGCTACTTCGATCCCCTACGTTTAAATCGCGAGCAAAACTGAAAGGCGTGATTTTAGGTGGCGCTGAAAACAATAACACAGAGAACCGACCTTTGAGATACCATCGAACTTGTCCAACAACTAGTTAACCAGTTTGTCAATTTGTCCCTCTTGTTTCAGTGATTAATTACAATTTTTGATTATTTATACCACGCTTTTAATTTACGTTCCCTTTTGCAGTTCAACTTTTTTTAAGCTGTGATGAATTTAAATTTTTTAATTAGAACCTCTTACAAGGGGGTGGGGGGGGAGGTCAAACCCACAAATAGCTAACTTCAAGTAACCCACGTATAGGTTCGGTGTTCGCGCATGTATAATCTATGAAAAAACACATAGCCGGGTAAACAAATTATGATTTATTTCCGATCTAAATCTAATCTACAAAATGTGACTATTTTTGATTACATTTTAATCATGATTAAGTCATGGTTAAGTCACGATCACATTATGATCACGTTATTTTAAAACGTTATGCAAGAGCATGCCGGGTACGTGATATTATTTATATTCTTGAAAATATCTATAAAATATCTTGACGCTGAAAATTATTAAATTTATAAAATTACGAATATAAATCATGTCTGAAAATGACGTGTTCATGATTCGTCGTAACTCAACCATAACTTAATCATGATTAAAGTGTGATCAGAAATGGTCGCATTTTGTAGATTAGATTTAGATGAATAATCAATCATAATTTTTTTTACTCGAGTAAGTATGTATACTATATATACTATGTATATATTGAAGCCCGAAGAAGTCCTATTTCTCTACTGTGGTCTACCCGTGCCCGTAACATGTTTATACCATTGGTGAAGTTTTTATGGAATTAGGTTATTATTTTATCTTATTGATTTGAGTATATGGACAGGATTAAGTGATTACGATCAATTAATTAATTTTTAAAATTTTCGATTAATTTATAATTACTGATTAATAATACTGATATACTCTTGTGGATAAAATACTGAGAAAAGTTGAAAAAAGCAGGAAAATACTGAAAATTCCTAATTGCAGTAATTTTTCAGTGTTTTTCAGCATTTATCATCATTATTTTCTACAAGGGTACAATGTTTATTACTTTTTATGTATTAATAAAGAAAAAATATCATATTTTTAATGAAAAGCTTACTACTTTGGCATCTGTTTATTAAATTTTAGTAAACTGTTTAATAATTGGTTTATGAACAACATAGGCAATGAATTAGCGACATCGAATGAACAAAACATAAAATAAAATGTTTGCCAAAAATTAGAATTCAGTTTATTAAAATTTGTAATCCCTGGTTTTTTAATTTTTAATATTCTTTTTTGTCCGTGTAGATTTGATATTATCTAAGCAATAAATTATTTCGTTTTAGGAGTAATAATTAATTTTTTTAACTGATTACTTAGGCTGACAAAAATATAATATGTTACTTAATATGAAAATAATATTATTCCCGCGATTTTATAATTCAAGCATATCACTCTTAATTATTCAAATTAACTTATGAACTGTACTATTTCGAGTTATCCGTTTAAACTTTCGCAAATAATCGATTTTTATTCGGATACCCGAGTAATCAATAAAAGTTTATAAATAAGAATGTATAAATATTTCAAATTACTGCCACTGAAATAATATAATTTTGAACATCGCAGCGTCAATAAGTGATGAAACAAATGAAAGAAAGGAATTATGCCATTGTGATTTTCGTGAATATATTTGGCAACTTCTTTATTAAGTAAATAGATTCAGTAGTGTAATGAATTTTTTCAGTAAAATCTTTTAAATCCACTCACCATATAAATTGCGAAAACAAAAAGTGAAAAAAAAGAGTAAAGGAGTTACGGAAACTAATTTAAACAATTGCCATTAATCAGCTTTACTCTAGCAATACGGACGTTATTTTAACCAGAAGATAATTTCCACTTTTACATAAGTCCAGCTAAAGAAAGAAATCATAAAATAACACAACGATCTGAATTGATGTTCCATTCGTATTGAATTTTATTCTTTAAACAGAAAATTAGTTTTCCCCTCTGTATATCATTTCGTCCAAAATAACTCAAGAGTTATTATTATGACAAGTACACAAATATATGAATAAATTATTTAAATCCCAATTTATCATAGTTTATATAATTTATTATTTGCAACAATAGAAAAGATGTACAAATTTTATTTCGCTTAAAAATCTTAAATTTGATGAAAGTTAACCTTCTAAGTTAACGAATAGTTGGAGATGGGAATAACACCAGAGTTAATAATATAACTGTTAAATGCAAAAATTATGATTCTACATTCTAACAAACTTAATTCTAATAATAAGGTATATATAATGAAAAATTATAGAATGACTCGACATTTATTTTGAAAATTGATACACGACAAAGAAGCAAATTAAACAACGAACCCCATCAATTAAACGATAAATCTTATCTTGATAGTATTTAAAGCAGCCTTCTTTGATCGTGTTATTTTCGCCGACAAAACGATTATGCTCGTTCGAAACTCATTATATTTACTTGTTAAGGCACGCAAAACGTTTATTAAACAACCCCAATCCCCGTTCGCATCTTTTATTCATCGATCAAACAAAGAATTCACTCTCTCCCTCCCTCTTTCACTTCGCTTCTCCATATCGCAGTTTTTTTCCCCCACTTTTTATTTTACTTTCCTTTAACAATCATTCGGTAAACTCGAAAATGTCACTTTGAAATGCGCCCATATAACGACACATAAAATAAAAAGAGGAAGAATGCCAGAGCGGAGCATCAGAGAGGGAGGGGAGAGAAATTTTACTCTCGGCGAAATTTATTGAAGTACAAAGTAAATATTCTATAAGACGAAATATAATACTTTGCTTTATATACGCTCTTATAATGGCTTCCTTTCCTCTGGGAATACGTAAGAGAGTTCAACTCTCGTCGTCTGCTACTTCGTGACGCAAAAATGCTCCGTACGCCTGCATACTCCCTTCTGCTTGTACATTAATAACACGCGCGGAATATATACGTATACATTTATGCACGAAAACGACGGAACATTGCACTGATTCTGGGAGCTCAAAAATACGTCAAACGTTTTTTTTTTTTTTTGGTAAACCGAAAGCCTTTTCTGTTTGCGAGCGTCATTTAAAAAGGACCTGGAATCAGTTCGAGGGTCATCATGGATTGAACAAGGTGAAATCGATGAAATTGGAAGATTTGATGTTAATCATGTTGAAAGTTTTGCACAGTAGGATCCGTAAAATTTTTTATATAGGTCTCATTATGTTCATATACACTGAGAGAAATATACAAAGTTATCAGAACTAAATTTGTAGAGTTGTGACATATTTAGTTGTAATAACTGTAAATACAGTTGTAACAAATGTAAACTGCAGTCATCAGAACTATTTCCACCGCA
>JABFPN010003172.1:0-19092 GCA_022817305.1 Leptoteleia sp. ZL-2020
ACTTCTTTCTTTTTTTTTTTTTTTTTGTTCACCACCGCGAGCACGTACAAATTTCGTTTGCGCAATCAACGAAATAAAAAATGACAATTTCCCATGGCCGGCGCAAAAGTGCGTACGAATAACAGGTCGTTCTGCAATGGACAGAAAGATAATATCGCGATTGACGAAGGGATAATGTTTTCCGTTCCTCGAGACGGAAGATTAGTATAAAATTACATAGACGCGAAGGAGGACGTGCCTCGGGCGCGCAGCTCGTCGCTCGCGCTGCAGCGACTCTCAGCGCGCGCAAGGCGCGCACGGGCCGCGCGAGCCGAGCGCCCGGCGCAGACCCACTTTGGAGAACCATCGCTCACAGATGTCTCCGCCTAATTAGGCGGGCCGAGGGTCGAAATTACATGTTGCGGGCCAAGTGAAACGAAACACAATTCATTACCGGGGCTCCCTTTTAAGCTTAGGCGCTGCGTACGCACGAGCATTATGCGCGCGCCTTATCCGAGCCAACGTGGCATAATAATAACCGGACATTGGCCGCATCGCGACAGCTGCCGCTGCCTCCGACGCTGATTCCTCGCTCCGATCGGCTCGTTCATTTGCACACCTTGAAAACAATTATGCCCTTATTCTCGCGCGATTTAATAAACTAACGTCTGGCCTTTTCTGGCCTTTTCTTTCCCGTTCTAATGCTCGGTTATATTGACAGTCGTGCGGGGAAAATTGTTCGTTTGAAAAAGAGAAATTTTTAAGTAGACTTAGGTCAATTTTGTTTTTCAATTTATCATATAACTGAAATGATTTCATTTCAGTAGAAAATAAAACTAACGTAGAAAAACAAGTATTGTCTGTGTTGACAAACGGAAAAGAGCTTATTAGCTCTGTCATATATCTATGGAAAATTCCAATAAAGTTGACAATTGTGATAACTTGTTTACGACACAATATGGACTAAGCCATCAGTTGATTGATTGTCAGTAGGTAACTGACGATTGGCGTACAACTGGCAAGACTGTCCCAACTATTAATATGACATATTTATGTATTTAGATGTGTTCATATTTATATCATCAAAGAAATTCTTTTTTTTTTTAATTACAAACAACTAATCAATATTGCAGTATTGCAAGTAAATATATTTATCGTAACATGATATTTGCAATGCACGATCCCAGGTTCAAATTTAATTTACTAACAAAATCTACATACAAAGGCGACAAAAACAAAACTACACTGAGAAAAAAGTTGGGATAAAAATGATTATACTAAATGTAAAAATGGGGACAAATGACTTCTTCTTGTCTTAGTTAATATACAGTTTAAAAGAGGTTATAAGAAAAATGAACATTTTTATTATACTCTATCATAGTAAATTGTACAATACTGATAATCTCTTTTAAAATATGTTTTAAATATGCCAAGAATTGTAATTTGTCCCCACTTTTACATTTAGTATAATAATTTTTATCCCAATTTTTTTCTCAGTGTACATAAACCTACTGTCCCTGCATCGTAACAGATAATTATTATACTACAATACATTTATGTTTATCATATTTTTTATAAAGATATGAAAAAATATAATAAAACATCATGCTCTCCACTTATTAAATAATCTCATTACTCTTACGTTTATTATTAAATTAAAATATACTGGCAATGGAACAATAAAATTTACCATAATTTATTTGCACTTTACTCCAAGATTGGGCCAATGTCAATTTCTACGTGAGACCTTTATTCATGGAAACTAAAATTAATACAACTTGACTAAATCTTTTTTAATATTTACAATCGCATTACAATTTTACTTTTTGTAAATGAAGATATATTCATTTCGAACCGGTCAGTTCAAATGAACCACTTTGTTTACTACAAGCGAGTACTTTCTTCTCAGTTATCCACATTCCTAATGGTGCACAACAAGATTAAATCTGCTGTAACTGTAAATTTCAAAATTAAACGTCAAAATTGTTATAATCATGGACAATGCGGACAATTGTCCCGTTCGTTTTCACTTTTCATACGGCCAATTCTTTCACCAAATGAAGCGTAATCCCGAAAATTTCACGCTACCTTAAAAAGTCCATTATCGTCGACCGGGGCATCGTTAGCGGCAATAAATAATACGCTTTTAAACAAAGGTTTAAAATGCGTTATTTGTTGTTGCGAAGGCCCTGCGCGTTTCCACAAAATACGGCGCATTAATCGGCCGTGGGCACAACAAAAGAATGGGACGGGGCACAATGGGAAAATTGGCAACGGTTAGCCGAACAAATATGAAACGTTCATCGGGCTCGGAGCCGGCCATCCTTTATTTGGCCAACAAGGTGGGCGACCCCCGGACAAATTCCGTATTATGCACGAAGCCATAAACGGAAACACTTTTAGACTCATTAAAGAAAAATCGAGCTCGTGGTTTCGCCGCCGGCGGGGGCCCCGAATTTTCGTATTTCTAAACGATTCGCAACGGAACGAATGTTATACCTGAGTGCGAGCGGTTCGACGAAAAATGCCACATTTGGCCCGGCCATTGATGAAAGTTCCTCTGCGGTCACTACCATTTTGTAGAGTTAATTTCGTTTCCGTCAAACTGTTTGTTTTCACGAATTTCATGGTGCGGATTCAATTTAAAAGTTAAATGCTCCGAAATTGTGGCCGTAAATTAAATTTCAACGAGGCAATTCGGCCTTTCGTTTGTTCCTTACGCGCAACTATTTTAATGGAGTTGGTTAGGATCCATTAATTATTGAGAAGGACCGTTTTGTTTATCTAATTCCTTTTCCCCTTTCCCAAACTGCAACTACCTTCGATCTAACTTTAACTCTTTCCGGATACTTGAATATAACGTCAATTATATTTCATTTAGAACTAAATTTAATTCCATTCCTTGACTTACTTCTAATGATAGAACAAATTTATTGAAAAATATTTCTCTTTTAAAAAAATTTATACGTAATAATCAATCGACTATCGAAATGAGTCCAATCAAAATTGTTACAATTAAAAAAAAAGAACATTTATACAAACTAATTTGCGTTGATTAAAAGTTATTTATATAACTAATCCTTTTAATAATAAGGCGACAAAAAGCTGTCTCAAATAAAGAAGAAATCTATTTCAAATTTTTCTTTAATTCAAACATCCGCGCTGGCACCTTCAATGCCACTTTTTGTACGACTACTAAACACATTATTAACTACTCCTAGGACAAAGTTTTCTATTCATCCCAACTGAATAATGTGTGTCACAGTTAATTAATTAAAATAAATGTCACTTAATTCTGACGATCAATATCGAGCACATACGGTTCACGTTTCTTAATTCCTACCCATTTTTTACACGATTCGGTATCTTTTTACATTTAATTACGTATTACACCGCAAGGAGAACACGCATTAAATTTTCATCTACAAAAACTAAAAGAAAAACCGTCTAATACGTTCATTATATATGTAAATATTTGCTCAACTGTTGACTGGCTTAATTTTTATTCAGAAATATAATTTTTTGCGCTTTGGTTATACTATTTACGTCATTAATCCATTCAAATAAATTCATTATTACATGAAAATTATTTTAAATGTTCAGTGATAAGACATGAAGTATCTTTACACTAAGGAAAATGTTGGCATAAATTTTGCTACAAATTGCAATAAGTTGAATTTCTACACGCACAAAGTGTACAAAAATATTACAACAAATTTTTGTATACTTTGTAACAATACTGACAACATTATTCCCTTTATCATTACCACTCGACAAGTATCAAAACATTAATAAACGCATTATACTGTGCATAAAAAAAAAGTTCAACACATCTTGTACTCCTCTGAATAATAATTCATTAAAGTGTCGCATAAACATGTTCACGTCAGTGGCGTTATAAAGCATAGTAATTTTTATGCCAACTTCTTTCCGCGTGTGCTGATTACTATGGCGGTTCAGACGGAGTTTCTTGGTTGTTTGTTTTCTAAAGGGACCACTTTAGTAGAAGTGGATGCGCCTCACGGTCGCGTCTCAATAACGGTGCCTGGTATTATGGAAATGTTCTAATCGTTCCCGACACCTCGACACCTCGTTCGGTTTCCCCATCCGATCCCGCCGCTCCTACTCCCCTTCCCGTTGCCTTTCGAATGTCGCCAATATTTGTCAGGATCATCGCACGCGAGACGATCTTAAATTTTGATTTCACACGTGCTGGCACTGTTCGGGCCGTATCGGCTCGTGTTACGACAGGTACCAGAATCCGTCTTTTCCATTTCGCTCCAACAGATTTTTCGGCTGGCTGCGTTTGAATACGTTCGTGACGCTGTCGGGGCATTAAGCATAGACTCTCGGCTCCATCGCTCGGCGTCCCGATTATCACGACAAAACTAGTCGAAACTGATGGCTTTTTACGAGATCGCTTTACCGGATCTTCGTCAGTGTTGAATGTTCCAAGTTTTTTTTTTCTTCCCTTTCTTTTTTCTTCTTTATCATTCCCGCACAACTCAGCGATACGATATTAAGATGTGGCCATCGAACATTTGACCGTGCTAATTTTAAATCGACCTGGAGCCGGGGAAAATATAAATTGGTGTATTAATTTTATAGCCCTGAAGATGTTAATAGTGTATACTTTCATGTAGAAATTGATAAACGGCTGAATACTGGTAGAGTATCAGTAAACCTTGGGCAACAGTTGGCCCAGTCCTGGAATGAAATGCTAATAGATATTGATGAAACTAAAGTAAAGAAAGATGCTAACTCTTGGTAAATTATCGTTTGCTTATACCGTTTCAGTCTTGACAGTTAATAATTGGCAATAGGTTAGTGATTTTGCACTATTAATATTTTAATACCTATAAATATTACTAAGGAAATAATGTATATTATGGCAAAAACTTAACATGACAGTTGGACTAACTCAATCATTGAATTTATACAAAAAGAAATCAGGAAAAATATGTTCATTATTGGATCAGTCTAGTGCCAGTACTATACCAACAGTCTATTAATGATCATCTTCTTATCATTCATGACGTTCTTAAATATTATCAAAACTTGCCTTCAAAACTTGAGAACATAAATAAAGCAGTCCACGCTTTATAAACATGTAGCGTAGCGATAGTAACCGACAGATCGAGTTACAAAAACAATTGGTTTGGTTACTGTATTGTTACATTGAATTAAGCCAGCAGAACGGCAGAAAGAGCGACAAAAATGAATATCTGATTCGATTTGATTCGCGCCAACAAACTTACCGCTTTTGGTGATTTCGCAACGGTCAAGCTCATCGCAATCGAGTCTGATGGTTCTCGTTAACGTTTCATTTATTCCAGCTCGGTGGCCTGGATTCCGCGAGTCGGATAGCAGCCAAACCAGTGGGATCGTGGAAACCTCACAAATTTCATCCTCCTGATTACGATACTGTACACTCATCCAGTTCGCAAATCCATCGATTACCCATGCTGCTCAACGGGCGACGCGGCCGTTCAGTCGGTCCTTGTCGCACGCTCAGTTGTCAGTCTCGCGTCAATCTGGCTTCAAATTGACAAGGCGGTTCGCATTATGAACCTTTATCTAAACGATGTATCTTCATTTTCGTCATCCCTTCTATCTAAAACATTAAAACAGACACACGATTAGTTTTCGTGTTTAATCGTATCACATATATCAATTTTTCCCCTCCTTTTTTTATTGAAATGAATCATGAAAATTATTAGTTTATATTAAGTGTTGTGTTTTTCGGTAGAATACACTATTTCATCATTCTTAAACTGTAAAGCTCAACGTGAAGTTGTAGATGTTAGATAAAATGCGCGCGCATCCGCGCCAAATATAAATGCAACATTTATTCTAGTACAATAAAATGTTAGAGTAAAATAAACTAAATTTCTTTGATTACATCTATCAAACTCACATTTTTATGAAACGTTAATTTGTTAAGGATTTAATTGTATGATTAGTATGATAATATAAATGCATCAAAAGGTATAGTAATAATTAATATATCTTCCTTCTTAGCATTCCTAATCACCACTTTTTCATCATAATAATTTTTGAACACAACTTTTTCCCCAGCGAACGTGACCCTGAAAATCTTGACATATCAAAAAATTTATGGAAAATGAAATTCCAGGTCCGCATTATTATTGGTGTACGCAAAAGCTGAAACGTGGCAGCCGAAGTTTCGTCAACGAGGAGATATTTTACTCAACTTCTGTTAAGTGGAGAACGAAATGGAAGCCTCTTATGAAGTTCCACGAGATCATCCTCTTGGAAGAGACGCACTGGACCTCCCACGTTGGAAACCTGATATAAGTCAGGACGAGATGGGTAGGACAAGTGGGGGATGGACAAGTTCGGGTGACGATCCCGATCTCTAATTGACCGTACTGGCCCAACGATCATCTTAAAACACTGGGATCATAATCGCGCGGGACGTGGCACGGCGTATCATCCTAATTGAATAACTCCGCCGGTATTCCGTTATTTGAGAGGTGTAAACCTCGCACTCGCCTGCTACATTTCGATACGACTTGAAAGAATCGCTAAGTGTAAACAAAGACAATAATTCTCCTGACTACTACCATGTCAATCTTGACCAACCATGGACAATTTCAACCAGAAAGCATAATAATACAATGATAAAACTATGTCACCAAGTGGAAAAAATCAGAATTATGGAGCACTGACAATTGGAAAAGGGTTGGCACAGTACTGGTATACAGCTGTTGACAATTTTGATAAAGTTTCGATACACTTAGAGAAATAGGATATGAAAATTTACTGTTTAAAAGAAGCAAGTCAGTGTTTTTAACAGTAATATAGTTGTATATATGTACACTGAGAATAAAATAATAAAAGCTACTATACTTTTTGGCATTCTGGGACTCTATACTCCAATGTTAAGAACCGTACCAGACAGTCTGGTAAACGGTATCACTTTTTCAAATAATAATTATCAGAATTCTAGTACTTCTTATCACATTGCCAAACATAGCTAGAATTTACTAGCTTTATACTAATTCATCTATACTAATAATTAATAAATCGAGCGAGATAGCAAAATTTCCTTCTAATACAATAAAAATCCTTTCCAACGTAAGCGAAACATTTAGCTTTAGAACCAGCCTTTCAAAATACGACGATTGTTATTAGATTGGAGTATTTTTTTCACCGCGAGGCATCCACTGGAAATACATATCCGATAACTACTCGCTTTTGACGGAGAGTGATCCAAATTTCGCGATAGCAAGCCTGCGTCATCGTGGCGACCACGTTATTATTATATGCGGGACGGTACACGGGCATGATGTATGGAAGGTGCATTCGGATCTAATCCGTGATACGCAAATGTATATCAATATTGATTCCCACGATGGTCGGGGGGCAGAGGCGCGTACACTGCCGACCGCGAAATCATCAACGGCGCATCGGTCGCAGGACGGTAGCAGGATTCGATAGCTTTACAAATTCCGCGCAATCATGGCGAATTACTCGACTGATTGGAGCGCTTATGCTGATCCTTTGATCTCGCTGTTGCTCCCCCTCGACCGGCTTCGACTGACCCCACTTCGAGACCGAACAGGTTAGAATTTATCATCGACCAAATAAGGTACGAATGGAGCCCAGCACTGACTGCCCATTTGTGGACCAACGCTCTTGCGGTCAGGGACAATCAACCGGCGAATTACCGATATGATTGCTACTGAAATATTCTCAGCCGACAAAGCTATGCGCCAACATTCACCGCGCCTCATTTTTCTGCTTCCCCGCGTTTGTTACTCTTCCACCATTTTCCTTTTTTATCACTTTTTTTTGCATCGACAATTCTTTCGAGCGTTCTACACCCGAAATCAAGATGTCATAATCCAACGAACAAATTTCTGACGAATAAAAATTAAATCTAAGAAGAGTTCACCGCATATTGTATATTTTGGAGGTTGCTTTGCTAGGGTTCAAAGTTCCTGGCTGGAAATTTTTTAGAGTTAACGGTAAAATGTTTAAGAGTTTCTGCCCAAATTGATTAGGTTTTATCATCAGCAACTATTATACGTGTATGTTTTAACAATTTCATACAAGAAAATAAAAGAAATAAAAGTTTCAATAAACTTTTTATTTAGCAATTATTTAGAAGATTACCCCCACCCCTCTAACAGGGGGTAAAAACACATGAATTACCTTTTATTTTCTTATATCAAATTGTTAAAACATGTAAAGATCATATATGTTTCATTTTAACCAGAGAATTGACTTTCCGATATCAACAATTTTGAGTGCAAACACAATTTTCCATTATTTAAACTTTTGAATTGTAATAAAAAGACTCAGTTTCCGTATTTTAATATTACGAATCAGCACGCGGTTCGCTGCAATTTATAACGACTATTTACGAAAATAAATATACGCGATAAATGGCTGTGCCGCGCGCAGTGCTATTAAGCGGTTGAAAAGGACGAATGAAAGAATGCTTCTTAATGTCAGCCGCGAAATTGTTCTCCGTTGCATTATCACTGTTATTACGCGGAACTTTCATTATCATCGGTTGCATGCATTAAACCCAACAAAAGACGCTGCTGAATGCGAATCGAAAACCGCGCGGATTCCCATCAAAGTATACACGCGAGTAATTGACGTTTTCCCTATTTACACCTCGGCCGTTTAGAAGCGGCGACGTCGCGAGGCGCGCTCGCGCGCGCGCGCCGAAAATCACCGAACGCACTTAAGCCGAAAATTATAAAGACGAACTGGCACGAATCCGCGCTTGCCAAGTTCAAGCGAGGTGTTTAAGAGGACTTTAAACGTCTCATAAATTATTTTCGTAAATAGATTCCGTGTCGGAACGGGGGAAAATTATGTTTATGGTTGTACGTATTTATACTGCCCTCGCGCTTCCTACTTTCCGCCAACGAAGAAATAGAATTGCGGATTATTTCGTTTGTTATAGATAGCGTTAAAGCATCCGTGTCATCTGCCGTCGCAATTAATTGGGCCCGATAAATCAAACCGTTTTTCTCCTTTAATTCGAATGATTATTCAATTAAGGCGATGTTAAATTCGCGCGGGAATTACTTTGCGTTAACAAAGGTTTTCTAAACCAACAAAAGTGTTTGCATACTGAGAAAAATTTATTAGTAATTGTTACTGGAATATTTCATAATAACCAGGGGATATGTGTATATTTCGTTGAGAAAAATGTGACAAAAATATGACTGTTCTGAACTTTATTTCAGATACATGTGAGTTTTTCAATAGAAATATATTTTTATAAATATACCATATTTATACCATATTAAGGAATAATAAGGAATACTATAAATGCACACACATAATATCCCCAAGTTACTACAAAATTATTAACAACTTAATAAATTTCTTTCAGTATAATAATAAAATTGTTTATATCATAAATATACACTCAAAGAAATATTATGGAAAAGTTCAACAACAATAGCAATATAAGAACCGTATCTTTCAATTGCAGTAAAGCACAGTAATAGCATTGTATTATATTGTTGCGTTCGTGCACATCGCATTTCGATAACATTTAATTTCGATTAGCAACGAAAATAATCAGCTGCAGATTTATTCCCTTTCATTAAAACTATTGTAAAATTATACGCGAATGCGGTAGTCGCGTTCGCATAAGTATAATTCAATCCGTAAAGACACGTTTTTGTTTAGCTGACAGGCTCGTGTCACTTCAACTACAATTACCAACCTCCGTTTGTCTTTTCGCGTGTGTGCGTACAGTTAATTAACTTCTTGACTTACATTTGACAGATAATTATTAATGACGAGGCGGGCTGCATAATTATTTTGACCTCTGCATTCCGATCGAACGTCGGATGCCAAGAAGAGTAATAATAAAATCACACCTCCTCGAAATAAATGCTCCATTACAACGTGATGCGTTTCATCGAATCGCAGCAAAATCATACGCCGTAATGGCAGGCGGCACGGTCACGTACGCGGAAAAGGATTTTGAATCAATATTACTTTAAATATGAATCGAGTTAACATATATGGAAGATTTTTTATAAATATTACCGCGAATCTTTATTTCGAGTATTTCTAAATTGTGCGCTGGAATTTCGAAGTAAATTTTATTGAAATAGAAGAAGACAAATTCGTTAAGATTACTTTTTTAAATAAAAAAATATTTTTATTGAAAAAAGCTTTGGATTTGAATTTAAATATTATTTAATTTTATTGTTTATTTATCGTTTTTAATGGTATCTTTTTTTATATAATCATTTTTTTACATTTTATATATAAAACAAAAGAAATTAAAGTCGATAAAAATAATAATGATAAGTATATTTAATATTTAACATAAATGATCATTATAGAAGTCAATATTGCAAGATTTAAACGTAAATAGCAAAAGTTGAGATACACAGTAAGTTGTGATTTTATTATACCATTAACCTTACACCGAGTTCTTTTTGATCGAACTAAGAAACTAGTTCCAGTGGAGTCTTTTTTTGGAAGTTGCACCTTACAGGCTTAACGGACAAGCGTGCAACTTGTTTTTGCATAAAAATATGCCTTTAAAGTAGTTCTGTCTAGTTCATTTAACATTCTCATTAAATGAATGTTAATATTAAGTTGTACAATTATATAATTACAAAAATTGTTAAACTCAAACGTCCTTTCGAAGTGTTTTTAAATTGTTTTTTAATCTATTATTACTGTACGTACGTCGTTTGTAAACAACAGTTTCAAAAGCGGATAGAAAAACTTTATAAAGTACTTTATATTACTATAATAAACGTGTCATTCGTTTAAATTGAATTGAATACTTTATTAAAACTTGTTTGCTCTTGCACTAAAAGGAAAATACTGATACAAATCACAAAGATTATTGGCGAAGTTGTAATATACTTTACTGTTTGGAAATCTCATTAATTTATTGTCGATTTTTACCAGGATCAAAACCTTAAAAAAATTAAAAGTAAATTTGCACAATTAAACGAACTGTATCATAAATTTTTAAATAATCTTTGTAATTTGTACCAGTATTTTCCTTCGGTGTAATAGGATCTCCTTAACACAATGAGAGAAAAAACAGTCTTACTCTGTTAGACTTCAGCTAGTCACAGTTAAGCTAACTACATACCTATCACACGGAGAGAAAGGATTAATAAAAATTACTGACATTGTTAGTAAACTGGTTATATACTTGCAAAAATTGAAAAATTACCGTGTTAAGTTAATAAAAATTCACGTTGACAGCTTTCAAACAATAATTGTCCACAAACTGACACGTTTTGCTAACTTGAGATACTAATTTTCCAATTTTTTCTAGTACACGACCAATTTACTAACAATGTTAGTAATTATGTATTACATCTGTTCCCTGTGTGCACTGTTATGAAACTTTATCATTCGTTCGATGAATACAATTAAAACCAACATTTTTCACCGAATATTTTTTTACCCTACAAACTTCAGTTTCCTCTAATAAACCAATTCTTAAATTAAATAAAACTGCATAGAATTACTATTTTTAATAAACTAATTTAGCAAATTTTAATCAACTAGTGTTCCATATAATAATATTCTATAAGTATAATGTCAAAGTAGTAAACTTTTCATTAAAAATTGACATTATTTTCTCTCAGTGCATGTATAACAACATATTTTTCCAAAAAAAAAAAAAAAAAAAGAAGTATCCAAAGTATCCCCCTTAAAGAAATATCCAAGTATACAATAAACCGGAGTATCCATAGCCAAGAGCGGACGGTCTAAATATTTCGTCACTATTTGCAGAGTCCTGCCGAGCTATAACCGTTGACTTCCCGAGCGCATCCGCGTATAAATATTTGTGATTTGTTTGGCGCGGTCGCGCAAACAGGGCAAAACAATCGGGGCTTAGGGGCGGTGATATAACGTCGCTTAAATGTAGTTCGTTAGAGCGTAAGCGGAGAGCAACGGCGGGCGATGCATCACGCGAGCTGGATAGCGCCGTTGCGGTGGCCGGCCGACGCAACGGCGATCGCGGGCAATTATAAATTGCATTATTTTGGACGCCGGCGAGCGCGCGCGCGACCCTCGCAGCTGCGGCCGCGGGGTTACGGCGCGCGCAACGGGGCACCCGAGTGGCGCGGCGCGGCGCGGTAACGCACGAGAGATGGCGCACAATGGCCCTCCCGTAATGACTCGTGCGCGAGGCCGCCAAAGCTTTCGTGCCACTTTTATTTCACTTCCGCGGGTTGCCCGAGAGCTCGCTATTAATTGCCGTCGCTCCGTGCCAACTTTGCCGCAAATCCATCTCCCTCGCCTCGACGCGCCGCCAACCGCCCCGCGCGGACGTTTATATCCCGCCGCAAATTAGATCCGGCAGCTCTGATCGATTATTCGACCGGCGATTCACGGGCGTTCGCGTCGCTTTCGACGGTGCCAACGCAAAGATGACGTTTATTCGCGGACGTTTCGGTAGACGGTAAACGATCTGCGGTCGCCTGACTTTATTGTAGTATCATGTCGACATTACTGTAGTATCATGTCGCGTATGTACGCGCAGGACAAAAAGGTATGCCCGCAAGAAACGATTACTCGGATTGAATAAAATCTCAACTTATTTATACTTGCAACGGTTTGAATAAATTAAATTAAATGCATCAGTGGAAATTTATACAAGTCATATTTACAAGTTACTTGTAAGATATTCTAGGAGGATCCCTGTCACTTTAGTACTGCTGCTTGTATAATACTAAATATAAAAACTTGATAGAAACCAGATAGTTTTCTTTGCTAGTAACTAGCATTAATGCTTTAAACATTTTACTTGTATGTATCGAACAAGAAAATTGCTAGTTAAACTTGCAAAATATTAACATACATCTTACAATTTACACCATAATAGAATTCCTAGTGTAAAACTAGCTCTTATCTTACCATTACTATTGATAAACTATCCAAATTTCTATCTGGTACTGTATCTAATTACCCGAAAAAGGACGCGAAGCACCCCCTACCACCGTTTAATTACCTCCCTTAATTGCAAATTCCTCCGGCTCGAAAGAAAGGCCGGAGACATATAGCAGAGCTTAAAAGATCCCGTGGCAAACAGAAATGACGATTCGCGCCACCAATGTCTCAATCAATCTTGGGCGAGAGAGCGAGCAGCGCCGAGAAAGAAAGGGACGTTGGCGCGTCCTGCGCGACTTGAAGGACAGGTGAAAATGATCGGCGACGCGGCAGCGGCAGAAGGTCGTATCAGTCCGGCAGGCTGCGGTTAATGAATGTAATTAAGTTTTTCTTGTTGGGATCGCTACCCCCGCGATCGCCGGCCCAATGATTTATGTGGCCCAAATGTGGTAGCGAGCGGCACGACCGCGGACTAAATAGACCACGAGGACGCGTGAAAAATGAGCGCTTTTTGCCGGGGCCCTCGCGCGGCCCGGCCCCCATACCACTCCCTCCATTTTGCCTCTTTTCGAAATTTTATTACCGCCTAAGGTAACGCTCCGCGGACTTATTACTCGCGTTACTCTGATGGACTCCGCGTTGCGGCCCTTCGGACACAAACGAAACAAATCCCCGCGTTCGAGTAGCCGCTTGATGATCAGAGGCGAATCCATCATCCGTGACCTCAGATAGGAATATGCCCGACATCATTAATCCCCCATCCCCACCTTGGTTTTTCAGAAAAAAAGCTCCCACTGATATAATGGACTGCGCGTCTTCGTTATTGTTTCTCCTTCCTTTGTAATTAAAAAGGTAATGGCAAAGGAAGGGACTTTAGAGGAATAAATAGGGCTTTAACATTGGTCATACGATGTTGGACTGTATAGAATAATTCGATAATAGCTGGAGAATATCTGGATAGCATCTGATTGAAATATCTATGTAAAACTTGGACTTTATTTGCCACAATTTAGTCAGCTATTATGGAATTATTTTCGAGATTATAATTCGTCTGGATATATTCTGGGAAAAGCTTTGGACCAGCTTATTTCCAGAGGTTCTCTCCAGACCGTTTCCAAATAACTTCCAGACATTTTTCAGATTATATCCAAACAATATCCAGACGAATTTTCTCCCTGCAAGTGGGGTCTTTTAAATAAAAAAAGAAATGGGTCCGCAAAGTCCACCAACGCTATTTATCCCGGGAAATTTGAGTTCCGTTGATCGACTGGAAGCTCGCAGCGGGAAACAGGTTGAAGTGGTACGAGGGGAACTATCGCATGCCAGCCGTTACGTTGGCATCAAAACAAATGGCCGACCGCAGAAACTCAAGTAAAATCACTCACTGCTGCTGATTAGTATCAGTGAGAATTGTCAGAATTGTCCCCGCAATTAAAACCGATGAGCTGTGGACGAACCGGTTAAAAGGAGAATGCGGTTTCATCGCGAGAAACTCTTTGTAACCGATCGTTCAATCGGCTATCCGGAATTGCATAATTCGTCAAAGGCGTGACTTCGAAGTGTCAAGTTTTTACCCTTTCAATTACACAAGTCAAACGATACCCGACTTTACCGGTTCGCGATTCTTTTTGCCATTTTCGTGCCACTCTCTCGCTCCCGTCGAGCGGCCTCTCGCTTCAGGCCAAATCGGAACCCCGCAACCTTCGCGATTGACACCTGAAATTTCGCGATAAAACGCGCCTTCGTTTTCCCTTCGCCTCCCATTCGGCGCGACGAGACTCGCATAACGAATGTTCGGCCGTAAATTAATGTCCTTCCCAGTTTTATTTTATTTTCCATTTTTTTTCTTCTTTTTTTTTGTTGCGACGTCTATATATAACTCGGGCGTGCGTTTTCTTTCTGTTTCATTGTGCTCCCTCCTTCTTCATCCTTTTAGCATCGCTACTCACCACACGCTACGGGCTTCTAACCACAGAACTAACGTTCTCATATGTATCATATGTTGTGTGTTCTACCGTGCATCGACTCGCGAATATAACCAAACACGTTTACACGGACGCCTGTGCATAAGCGAGCAGACGCGCGTGAACGTGTGCATATTCGCCGGTCCCATTCCAGCACGCCCTGCGACAAAACAGCATAATCCCACGATAACAATGTTGCGCGTATAATTGTCGGTTAAAATTACCAGGAAGCCCGACCAACGACTTCGATGCGATTCCTTGCCTTCTTATTTTTTTTTCCTTCTTTTTTCCACTCTTTTCTTCTTTTTTCTTTTTTTTTTCTCGACTTAATTGTTCGTGCAAGTGGAACGACGTTTAGCCCTGTTTATCAGTTCGTGATTTCACGATAGCCGCGCTTTTAGGTGAAAACGTTCAAGTTTGGATCGGTGGAATGGAGTCATGATACATGAGACGATTTTGATAGAAAAGAAAGGACACTGATATTGTTTTGGCGGCGATATTGCAGAATGCATGGATAAAAAAGGAGTAATACTATACTGTAAAAAATACCAAGTTCAATCGACTTGTTTTTTTTTCTTCTTTCTTTTTGAGCTAAATACGTCCAACATTATTTATAATTTGACATAACTCAGTTAATTAATATAAATATAATATTTTGTGAGTTTAATTAACTCTGTGTATACTATATAAAATAATCATATCAAATTACCTATCTGACATATTTGTATAAATATTTACATAGTCAATTGAAAATAGAACAAAAATGTTAAAATCATTAACAGTACTGTGCATAATTATCTAAATTGCAACGTTAACTCATACATTCGTACCATCTAATATGACATTGAAATTGCCACGGGATCATAATCTTTTTCAGATAAAACTTCATGAAATTTAACAATGAAAACTTTAACTCAAACTGAAAACTAATCCAAACATCAGACCAGAAACAAATTAGAAGATATACAAAACTATCCATGTTGAAAAAATGTTCAGAGTAACCCAAGGAATTATCCGAAACCGATTCAAGAGTCATTTCCAGCGGAATTCCAACGTCTGAATTAAAGAAAAAGCAAAGCATCGAATGGAGGTGAATCGAAGTGAGGCCAGACCATCCAATCATTTTAGTCATAAATTTTTTTCTTTTCAATCCGACCTATCCGCGCAACCAACGCTAATTTGCGTGTAATCTTCATCCAAATTGCAACGGTCGAGTCCGATTGGCAAACGAAGCATCGGGCCATAAATCGCGACCAATTATAACGACACTCGCGGGTACCGACCAACGATAGCCGGAGTGAAATGAGCGGCCGTCGCGAGGCTTAACTCCGGCGGTGTCGGATGATTGGAATGTGAGACAAATACAGGAAACCGCGGACGGGGCACACTTTAAATTGCTACAGAACAGACTGCGGTCGCGCGACGTTATATTCGTTTACTTTGCGTTAATCATGACGTTTTATGGTAACACGATATCGCGTCCTTCCCAATCCCGTTGATTCTGCAACCGATCCCAACATCGATACGATTCTTGCCACGGGATATCGTGCACACGTAATACGATCGATCGATAGATCGGTTGTCGTCGTGGCTTCGCTAACTGTTGGATCGTTGTACGAATAACCAGGTGCTGCCACGAAATGCAAGTGGACCAGAAAAGTGAACATTTTTATACGTTCGCACGTCCCCGAGCAACCTTTTCAAAACCCGACAGGATCCTGCTTTGTCGTTCCAAAGAACGCGAAGCGTAACTCATCGGGGATAAACGTAACAAATTTAACTGTATCCAAGTAAAAATTTGTATATATGATATGTGAATTGCATGTATACCCCATATATGTCGCATATATGCCCTATTAAATGTTTGTTGAAAAAATGAAGAGATTTTACCATAAAAATTTGGATTCCAACCCCAGAAGACCCCAATTTATGAACACACTTATAATAAAATATGAAATAAATGCTAAAATAAAGTGCTTTTTCCTATAAATTTATTGGAATAAATGCTTTATTATAGTATTTCTTTCATAATTTATCATAAGAATGTTCATAAACTGTCTTTTGGGGTTCGAATCCAATTTTTTATGGGAATATTAACTGTTTTATTTTTCGGCGTGTACTGTTACACTTTGCAAATTATGTGCACATATACACGTATGCCACATGAAGGTCGAACCATACTGGCAAACTACACTGTATTTTTCACTTTATTTTTACAATTGCTTGAATACATTGTACAATTTTTTATTATACTTTTTGCAACCTTGTCCATCATGTCCTTAAATTACAACGGAAAATTACAAGTTTTTCAAAATTTTTCTCTCAGTGTGTGATTGGCCGAACCATACTGGCATTATTAACGCAACAAACGAATTTCTTTCACTTAATAATATTTTTTCTTCGTCTCAAACATACTACGACAACAATATAAGCATGATTCCCACAATCTTTCTATTTTTTTCCGTATATACACCACATATATGTTTGTCCTTATACGAGTAAATAAGAAGACGTTCAAGTCATTATCGCATCGATTCGCAATCATTTTTAAACTCCATCCAAAATTGATTATCCCCCCTCGAATTAATTATGATCACTGGTTTGATTGTTCATTTGAGGATGTAAATTTGCATGAGTCGATCGGCGCGAAGCAATTCGCACGGCAAATAAACAAGTCAGAATAATTAAGAATGGAATTGTCCGTGCGTCAGGTCGCATGAAAATCATCTGGAATTGTTTAAATGATTCTTATGTAAGCATTGAAATTGTTCGCGATGTATGCCGGGTATAAGGTGTTGCGCGGAGTCATTGCCTCGATGAGAAATAAATAACGCGTAAGGTTATTCTGAATATTTTCGACACACTATCCTTTGGGTGGTTAGCCTGTAGTGCACGCTCCATCGAATTCAATCAGGTATTGCAAGGGACGGAGAAAGGCAAGAGAAACGTTCGGATCGGCAAGACAAGCATATAATAAGCTTACGTTCTCATTGGACATTTGATGATGACATTTTCGCAGTTAGTGCCCCAGTACGTTTATACAAATAAGTAGAAAACAAACATCCACGGCAATTTGTTCCAACGTTCCTACGGCTCGTATTATAAATTGTTTGTGCATGATCTTTTGAAGCTTTCGTGGAAAATGACAAACAATTATCGATGGGAAGCAATTTATCATAATTCATAAATAATAATGGATAATTTAGTCATTTACGATTGAGTAAATTTACAACGTGATAAACTTGTTGATCTTCGATATTTTGTTTTATAATAACTAAGGGATATCACTTGGAAAAAGGAAGTTTGAATTTGTTCTAGAATTTCAAATTGATAGGTGAAGTCTGATGTACATAGTTTAGTTTGAATATCAAACTCATTTATAGTATTTTTTATAACATGATGTAGTATTATATTAATATGATTAGAATATATATTAATATAAAAATATGAGAAAAAAATTGTTATCAAGGAATAGAACCTGTTACCTCACAGGTGCTAGTCACTCGTTTTACCACTACTCCACGCTGCCATCTAAAAAATGTCATAAATACTATTCCCCAGTCAAATTCTTTTCTAATATTTCTTTTAAATACTATATCATACTATAAGGAATACTATAAATGCACGCATAACGTCGACTTATTATGAAATATAGTAACAACTACTAATAAATTTCCCGGCGGTGTCAGTAAAAAGTTTAAATCTGTAATTTAGTTTAATATTCTCCACTATATATGCTCGAAATGAATTACGGCGCGTGGAATTCAACGGAATGAAATGTCAAAAAAGTGGAAGGGGCTTGGCGATCCTGCCAGAATCGGCGGTGCTAAAAATTTTCAAATTGCGCCAAGTTAAACTGATACCCTGACATATATCCATGTATGTTGAAATGAATTGGTAATTCAAAGTGTGTCGATATTTCGAGATACGTCGCTGCGCAGATACGTAGCAACGTTTCGAAAGATATCGTAAAAACATTTAGAAATAAAAGGATACTTTCAAATAAAATGATAATCCATGTCAACGCGTATCTTAACGTTTCTATCTTCTTTAATTCTAAAGTTAATTCCCCGGCGATTTTCTTATTCTTCTCTCTCTCTCTCTCTCTTTCATTACGAAATGTATCGTACACTGAGAGAAATACAATAGAAAAATGTTTTGTTTAAAATAAACAATTTAGTGTTTTTAACAGTAATATAGTTGTATGTGTATATATATATATATATATATATATATATATATATATAGCTAGAATATACTCATGATATTTATA